>JAKSZP010018782.1:0-86087 GCA_022478985.1 Massospora cicadina | reverse complement strand
TCATGTTGAGGTATACATATACATAAACTCCAAGCCACATGGACAGAAATGCAATGTTAAAAGCTAAAAGTGGAATTTGTTATATTATACAAGATGAGGAAATTATCTTACCCTACAATCAAGTACATGGGAGACATGAGATTATTTTTACAAACCAGGTCTTGGGAGGGAAATTTCAAAAACAAATGTCATAAGATTATTCAGCCTGCAGTTAGGGAGATAGTTAAACCCAATTGCAACAAAGTCATATGTCAATGAGTTCAACTACAGTGTGAGGAGATAAAATTACTCAAATTATATTTAAGAAATGAATAATTATAGATAAAAGAGGGGAAGATTAATTAAACATAATTTATTCCACCTCATTTTACTTAATATAACATCTAGTTAAGCTGATATATAATTTAATATAAATTACATGTTTATAATTACCCTTCCAATTTTTATAAATTAACTCAGTTTTTTACAATAAGTCTAAGTCTTCTCTTTTTTCTTCACTAAGATAGTTTAGTTTTTAATAACCAAATGTTTATTTGTATGTCATTTGTTATAGCTCTCTTAATGATAGAGAATATATAAAAGGCTTCAGTGATCTAGTATGGATTAGTTTTGTTGACTTAAAGGGAAGATTATATTCTAAGCGTTATCTCAAGAATATTGCTGACAACTGTACGTTATCTCTAAACTACTCTTGACAGCCGTTCTAAAAGAGTGAATTTTAGGTCAAAGTTTTTTAATCACCCCAAGATTTCAACACATGCTTAAACATCATCCATGAAATTTGCCTTTACTATGAGCATAATCCCATTGATTATACAGTGGTTCACTTCTCTTACCTTGTGGCAATCGCAGCAACATATAACCCAGTAAACACCAACATACATAAAATTGTCAATTGACCACTACATTAATCTAGGCTTTACCAATAATGTGTGGTAGACCATGCTGCCACCCTTTAGATTGCTATCCCATGTGATAATTCACATATTTCACACATGCTTTCACCTGAATAAAATTAAATGGGTCACAATCTTCAACCTTTAAACAACTAAGGACCCTGAAGCACCTGAATGGCACAATGTCACAGGCTAATATAATTTGGGTTTGTAATCTCAAAAGATTTAGAATCACTTCTTACTATTCTCACACACAAAGAGCTTGCATTGCAAGGAAATTACAAATATCCTCCACCTCTTCAGTCCAAAATATTGAGGTCATCCCTTGCATGGCGGTCATTGGGTCATGTCCTAAAAACCTTTTTGTCAACCCTTACTGAACACGCCTCATTTTTGTGGATTAACACTCTTTGTCACCTTATACCAGCTGCACGGTTTACCAACAGCTCCTCTCAGCCTCCGCTCAGTTCCAAAACCAACCCAGAAACACTACCATGTCAGCAGCAGAATTATGAAACCTATGCAATAGATTTCCATTCTAGACTTTACTCCTGAGGCTTTTTCCAAGAAGTTGAGACTTCTATTACTACAATAAATATGACCTTTGCGTTTAAGCTACCCTTTCATTGGCGCACCACAATCTCCTGGAGTTGACATTCTCTCTCATCAAACTCAAGGTATTTTCCCCAAGATGGCCTTGTTGGACACCCCAACATGTACTCTAACCCCTATCAGTCTCTACCAGTGCTATATCCTATTAT
Organism: Massospora cicadina; assembly: GCA_022478985.1. Taxonomy (NCBI): domain Eukaryota; kingdom Fungi; phylum Entomophthoromycota; class Entomophthoromycetes; order Entomophthorales; family Entomophthoraceae; genus Massospora; species Massospora cicadina. Next base: position 84,430 of record JAKSZP010018782.1, on the reverse strand, counting down.
ACTGAAAGTCCCAATGGAGCTCAGCCCACCAGCGTTGACTGGCAATTTGCTGCCCACGGTAGGTGCAGTACCTCAAGAATTCCTATACCTTTCCTCCCCACATCTCGTGTAGCTCCTTTGCAGTGCTAAAAGAATAACTATGTACTCAGACTCATCATATGGGAACCCCACGGAGGACACCATATATTACCATCAGGACCTTTCACTGCAATGTAGCAGGAACAACATACTTGAATGGCTTACCAGGTCAACCTCTTCCACCTCCTGCATCCTTTAAACCCTCTCAGCATTCTTCTCAGAACGCCGCCCAAAATCAGGATAAAGGACTTATAACTAGCCGCCTTATAGCTGCAGGTTCAAGTGCTGGCAATCCTCTGGGCACAGAGATGCAGCTATTAGTCACCATGGCAGCACCCTAGACCTTAAATACAATAGCACAAATGGGATATGGGATTTGATGTGGAGAGACCGCTTCCTCCAAACTACATATAATTTATAATTGATATCACCTCAGTTCAGGAGCCCTATATACTCTTCCCTTTACAATATGAAGTATTTAGTTTGAAGGCAACTCCTTCAGGACAAGAATGCTCTCCTAAAGATGTGAATACCCATGGTAAAACACACACCTATTTACACTAATAGGTGGCCAACCAATACTGACCAAATTTACTAATCTAAACTTCTCTTTCTTTGCTACTACCATCTACATGCCTAATGAAGAGCAGAATCAGACCCGCTCCTGGAAGAGCCTATCCAACTCAATCTTTAGCGCAATTCAGTTGTCTTGGTGGAATTTAACTCCAGTTTAAGTTGCATTTGCAAATCTTTTACTCCATTGAAGCAAGGGAACGTCTTGGATCCTGTCAACTCCAAGATTTTCTTTGCCTGAGTAGCTTCAAAGATGTGCTGACAACCTCCACATAATGACTTATATATGAATAAATCAGTATGATGGAGAAACTTTCCAGTCAGTCTCATGAATAGACATAGCAAATATTGGCCCCTTATGGTTGGACGTGCTTACTAACACATTTCATATGATAATTATATGAAAAATCACAGGTCACTCATTCTTGTACTCATCATCATGCTCATACTGTCTTTCAGTTTCTGACCAAGTGTTGCCCCAGCTTTTCTCACGATTCCTTTGTGAAGAAGAGGTTTTCTGACACCATCTAAGATAACCTCAATACCATCACCTCACTTAATTGACTACAGAGCTAAATGGGTGGCAAATAAGAAGTCTATTACCAAAGTTGCTTATAGCTGTGCCAAATCCCAGATGACCGCGGCTCATGCCTGAGTTAAAAAAAGCTAAGACCAGATTAAGCACCCTGAATGAAACTGCAGTTCTTTCTCTCTCAGTTGGCTAACAACTGGAAAGCTACTCAAGAAGCCATTCTCACAGAAATCACACTTTTTTGCACCAATTATGCCCAACACAAAAAGGGGGACATCCATACATCTTTATTTGTAATTGATCCAAACCAAGGGATTATCATAGTGAAAATTCTTAATATGGCACCTTAGCTAATAGCCTAGGAAGCCATATCAGAATGCAAGAGGCTTTAGGGAAACTTTTTATGGCGCCTGCTCAAATTGGTGGACCATTGCAGACAAAAATGGGGGTTGGCGCATCAGCAGCATGGAGCATAAGGAGATAAGGGTGGGGGTTTTTTTGTTAATAAGGCCAGCGGTATCTATCGCCTCAATATATTGAGCAAATTAATGCTCATTAAAAGTGATAAAGCAGGCACGCAAGTGAACAACTTGATGTGCTGGCGGGTTTTGGGATAGTTGGATTAAAAATTGATTTTTTGGCACTTCAATGCATGTCCAACTCGCACCAAATGTGAGCTCTTCAATTTCATATTTTGCATCTTCTAACTTGTGAGGGAAATTGGGTATAGGAATACCCTAAACAAGGGGCTACATCACCCCATTAAGATGTTGATAAAATAGATTGTTTTCAGGGGCAGAAGCTGCTTCCAATGCCATTTTTTAAATATTTATATATATATAGGATAATCCTTTTTGGGGAAAATAGTGTGACGCAAATTGGGAAGTTTGACAAAAAATTCTTCCATGGCGAAATTGGGCATAACATTTTAAGCTCAATCTGAATCATCAATCCATTTAAGAACTTTGAATGGATTTAAACTATCTAGTGTTGGCCCAGCCACTGGAATTGGAGGGGTGGCGAAAACTGAAGGCTGTGAACTGTTGACCATAGCAGCTCAGCTGAGACCAATTCAGTCATCTGATCATGGTTAGGTAAATTTAAATTATTGATTGGATGCCACCTTAGAAGCGGCGACAGAATTTGCAAGATCAGGTGTGGGAGGAACAATACCCACTCAAACAATTTGGGTGCAGCAGCCTCTGGGCTGATGCTGGAGGAGTGATCAACTTAAGTGGATGGAGTGGAAACTTTCAGGCACTTGCACTTCAAATGATAAAGTTTGAAGCACAAGGGGCAGATAGCGTGGCCATTTTTGACGTGCACCCAAAAAGATGATTAGTGGAAGACCTGATTGTGGTGCAGGGGTGGGGGGAATTGTGAGGTAAGTATCACGATGGAATAGATGGATTATCACAAAGGTGTGAGGCCCTGCTAAACAATCTACCCCGTCGAGGACCATGAATTGAAGCATGGGTCTGTGCCATAAATGGACAATCCCTTAATGATTTTGTGGCGGAGATGTTCCAGGGAAAGACGGGAGGGCAATATGGCAAATTAAACCACAAGAGTGGCGTCATCTGGGAGCCACATGCAAATAGTGGAAATTAAAACATTTTTAAAATGATCAGCATCTTTGCTGCTGCTGATGCCTGGGCCTCTGGCCCAAAGCTCAGGTCAAGAGGACCTTGAAATGGCGAAAATCAAAAATCTGGCAGGTTTAAAAACCACCATGGCCATCTCAATGATGACCGCACTCATATATGGGAACATATTCTAATACTCAGCCTGGAGGCCAAAATGCAGGTTGCTCCGAGGAGCACCACCTGTGAGCTCATGAGATGAGGATCTGAGTTCCAAGGTGGGATATAACTCCAGGTGGTATTTGGAGGTCTAGCAGATCCAGCCCAGACGTACTTTGGCAGCAGCTGAAGAACGCCAGAAGGCAGCGCACCACCACCCTATACCAGGGCAGCAGGCGTTGATTGTACTGACATTTTTGTTGGGTTCAATTTGAGCAGCTGTTTTTTGTGAAATAAAAAAAACTCAAAAATTTGGCTTCAATTCATTTGTCAAAGTGAAAGAAGAGTTCCTCAAAAATCACACTTCAAGAAGAGTAAGCATCCAACTTCACATCATCTTACTATTATGCCCAGTGGGAACACCCCATCTGCTTCATCTATTAGAAAAAATCCCATTTAACAGCGCAGGAAATCTCTGCATTAAAAATTAGATTCTCTGCCACAAGTGTTAAGGATGCAATCACACAGAAGATAAATCACTTCTACTTTGGCCTTTCCATGATGACTATGTGGACCCGTCAGACATCCAGGACTTCTTGTTCAGACGCCAGCACCACACACTGACTCACAATATGAATAAGCTATCCTGGACCCAGTTTCCTATCAGGAGGTTATAGAGATCCTCCTTCAGTTCCTGCAGCTTAAATGCCCTGGCCTGAAAGCATACTTTTGAGGTGTATCTTTTGGAACCAGCATTGATAGCCAAAACCCTCCACATAATTTTTGCATTCATATGGGCATTGAGGTTTTTCTGACACTATAGGTTATATAACGGCCCTTATTCATAAAGGTTGGACCATAAGAACCTCTCCAACTGGTTCCCATAGCCCTGATTGTCACAATTCAGGATTTGCTTGGATTGAACATTGCTTTAATTTTCCAAAAAAGTAAGATAGTTCAATAATTGGATAAAAATGTAAGAATACAAGTAAGAAAGACTGGAATCAATCCCTAAAGAACTTAAAAATGATACCACCAGTCAGAATTGATCCCTGAGAATTTAAAAGCCATTTTGAAAATTTATCTAAAAAAATCAACAAGGACCTCAATTTTTGGTGAAGAGGTTAATAAAAACTTATCTTCTTTTTATTCCTCACTTTTTTAAAAGCCACCTCAATATTAATCTATTGTTTACAACCCTTTTTTGCGTTTAATGGACGATTCACTCCTGTTATGAACTAAAACGACTTGACCTTAAAAGCCACAATATCTTCTCTCCACCTGGAGATTTGACAAGTAGCATTTCTCCTGATATGTTGAGTTTGTCTCTGGAAAGCAACATCTTAGACCGCCAAGGGTATTATGTCCAGCTAATCCAATATCTGGTTTTTGTACTAATATTACTTGGCATGCGCATGGGCGTGCTTTTTCAATAGCAATGCTTTGCACCTCTTGAGGGACAATTGTGACAATTTAATAAACTCATTAAAATTTTGTCATCATCTTTATGAATATATTATAAACCTCTGAACATGAAAGCCTTAATGCCTGGTACACTAACACCACCATTGTTGTTGGGATTCCAGACCAACTCAAAGGTTTTTTTAATACCATTGTCAGGGATTATATCCAAACTATAAGTTTAATTACTTCAGATAGTGGGATTTAAACCTAATCCAAAGGATTGATCAATATCCCATTGGAGATAATCCCCGATCTAAGGAATTGAACACTACCAATGTTGGATTATAAACACAATTCAATTGATCAAATGTTATTAAAATGATAAGTAACAAGATTCCACAGAACCCAAACAGCGCTAAGTATAGACCTTGGCTTGAAAGCGCCTGCCAATTTTCCTTGAGGATTAGTACCTGATTAATCTAAATATTGGGTTTACAACTAAACTAGGACGTTCTTTTTGCAGTACTTCAAGTTGCTAAAGTCATTATTTGAAACTTCAAGGATTTTATACTAATCAAAGAGCTTTTTCTTTAATTTTCATCTAGTTTACAAAGGATAAAAAATTTTATACTGGTGGCTTCAGCTGCCCTGAACTTTTACCATACTGTTGTATTTTTACTATAGTATCCCCAAATTTAGTGCTCTTTGCAAGGTCACCCAAAGTTCCTGGAAAACTTTTCAATTGCAATGGGTTATATTAAAATCTTGGCACTGTCAGACAATTGGTTTCTTGAATAAGGGAGAAGAATGTTCTGGGTGCAAATAGTCTGAATTTTATAATAATAATGGGACGCCTAACTCTTGGCGTATTGATTTGATTCAAAGTAATAATTTAACTTCTCAATCTAAGCTGAATTGGCCAAATAAAGGTAACTCATTACTTCTAACTCCTGGAGGAACAGGCCAACTGAGTTGGAAGTTTATCCAAGCACTAGATCAATTTAGTAAAAAAACTTTTCTTTCTCGTTGCAAACACTTTTGCAACCTATTCAATTAAAGACTAAATCTAGTTTGATAATCTCACAGAGGAGATTAGTCTGCGCCCATGTCAGGGAGCAGTTGGGCAAGCAAGGCAAGAGGAGCAGGCGGAAGGCCCACGGCCTCCAACGTTCGAAAACGCCCCAGAGAATCTGGCGGAATAGACAAAAATCTCAAAAAACTGGCGGTCACAATTTCCTCGGAGATACTCACATGGCAAGCACAATGCAACCAGTACATCAACGCGCCACACTCCCAGCCACTTTCATCGGTGGAATTCAGAGTCCATGTGTATCTGGACATCCAAAAAATGGCCTTATAAGAAAAATTTTGTGAAGATGTACACAAAATTTTCCTGACCGCGGTGTACGTTGCACCTCACTCCATGTTGCATGGTTGGCTGGACCTAGGTTATAAAAGCAAAATAGAAGCAGATGAGGCTGCAGCAGTGTGCATAGTGGTCGACCTCCCTGAAGGGCAATGGGTCGTCAAAACCAAATGCACCAGATGGACAAAATCAAACCAAATTTTCCTCACATTTGACTTTTTGCCTACTACGGTAAAACGTGACATTTTGGAGCAACACCTGAAAGATGGTCTCGCCATATATAGCACGATACAATCTTTTGAAATGCAACATTTCACGCTGATGCCACACCTGTGCACCAGCAAAGCCATCGCAGTTCTGACCCCAACTGAGGAGATCACGAAGGACCTAACCCAGATCCTGCACTCCACCTTTATTGACATCGCAGGGCATACCACTCACCCATTCCAGGTAACCGTGGACAGCGCGCCCCCCATTTGCACCCACTGTGATGCGTTCAGCCATAAGGTGCATGCATGCCCCATCAAAGAGGGCGTCACATTCCAAGAGCACCCCTCGGTGGCCATGGCCAGCGGAGAGGCGCACTATGAACCAACTGCAAGCACCAAGGAGGCTTTCCCGTGGGGAGCACAAGGCTGCTACCTATTGGTAAAGCCCATCTCCCCACAGGAGCAGAAGAAGGCAAGCAGGCCCATAGGGCCGCGGCCAAGGAAGTGGCCAGGGCCACCACCACCATCCCACACTCATAACGCCAGGAGGACATGGAGACCTTCGTGGTGGAAGCGACTTGGGAATCCATCACCCAATCAGATTGGGAGGCCCATGCCGAATGGGCCACTCAATCTGAGGATCCAATGGGAGATCTGATCCCACCCAATCGCTGCACCCAAGCTCCGGTCAAAACTGACTTGGGACCTATCCCAACTGAAATTTTTTTTTGCCCCACTTGACGGTGCACCAAACTTATCCGCACCACAAAAAATTCATCTGACGTCGGGAAAATAAAAAGCAAAGGCCAAAGCCAACACGACTCTTTCTGCAAAAATTAACAAAAACCCCAATAGCGTTGCTGCTAACACCTGTGCTGCTGTGAAAGCCCGTGGGGACCTTGAAGAGGCTGGTGGGCCCAGGGGCCCACCCCCTCACACCTAAGGTGTGAAGGGGGAAACCTTCACTCTAAGGACGCTGAATATCGCCAGACTCAAGGCCTCCCCATCCCAGGCTAGGAAACTGAGTTTTTTACAACACAATTTACCCGTGGATTCCTGGCCATCCAGGAGTTCCACTGTCCACGAGGTTCTGAGGAAGCTTGGAAAACAATGCTCCTCCCATCCCTATCCTTTTGGTCGAAGCACTGTGGGGTGCTAATTTGGAAAAATAATTTTTAAATTCACATCCTCAGAAACATTCCTAAATGGCTGAGTGCTCGTCGTCACCCTCTTGTGGGCTGACGTTGCACATGCAATCATCAACATCTACGCCCCAAATGGTGCACACAAGCGTCGGGAATTTTTCTTGTTGGTCAAATCCCTCCTGCTACCCCCTGATTATTTCCTAGTTGGTGACATGAACTGTTGGCTAACCTCACCAACGGACTGGTGGCTGCCCTCACCCCACGCCCCACAGGGTCATATAGAACTACGCGTTCTAAAAGCCACCCTTGGGTTAATGTATGCGCTGCCATGACATGCCCCACTGCTCAAAAACATGACGTGTCCCCATGTCCACAACAGCCAATTAAGGTCCATGACCCGCATCAACCTCATTCTAACACCGGCGAAATTCCAACCCCACATCTCCCACTTCAAAACAACAAAAATGGAATTCTCCGACCACTGACTGGTATTGATAACATACCACTTACCCGTCACAGTTGCAAAGGCCCCACATTGGTGCAAAATTCGCCCCCCCAAGCTCGCGTCGCCAGGATTTTCCACGTGGGTGGAAGAGGCAACTTTGGCAAAATTGGTTGTTGCACCGTTTTGTGCGGACCCCATTTCCACATGGGCAACTTTCAAAGAGGACACCATCTGCCACTATCGCCATCTCTCCTCCAGACGCTCACGAGCCACATCGGCGGTTATCTCATGCACTCTGGCGGAGTTGGCCCACTTGGAGTCCAAAATTCCAGCCACAGAATACAGCCCTGCATGGGGCTGGAAGTGGGCGGAGGCAGCCACCCACCTCAACGCACTTGAAAGGCAACACAAACATCGGGTTTGTGTTCAATACAGGGCCACACGCATCACTAAAGGCGACAAGTGCACCGCATACTTCTTTATAAAAATTTTCACACCACGCCAGAGCGTGGCCTGCACACAGGTGCGAAGATCAGATAATTCCATTGCGGACACACTGGCTGAAGTGGCAATCAAAATGCAAAAATATTAATCCAAGTTATACCGAGCCAAACCAATTCAGCCAGCCAAAATGGCGGAATTTCTTGACTGAGCTCATATCTGCACCATTTTCTGATACCCAGAAATAATGAATTAAATTACTCCAAATGAATTATGGACAGCCATTCGCGGTGCGCCAAACCAAAAATGCCCAGGCCCAGATGGCATTCCATATGAGCTCTACAAAAATATTTCAAATATATATCCCCATTACTGCTAGCCTCACTTAACCAAAGCCTGTTGGAAACGTGCCTCCTACCAGGAGGACATGAGGCCTTTACTGTCACACTCTTCAAGAAAGGGGATAAGCTTGACTTAGCCAACTGGCGCCCCATTTCTCTAACAAACACAGACACCAAAATTTTAACAAAAATCTTGGCTAACCGTTTAGGGACTGTAGCATCTGCCACCATCTCCCCAGAACAATTCGGTTTCATCCCCAGAAGGTCGATTTGGGATAACGTGCACTCTGTGGCTAATGTATGTCAGTCCACAGCCTCTGGGGCACTTGTATTATTGGACCAACAAAAGGCCTATGAGACCATCTAGTACTAAAAAAAAAAAGGCCTATGATAGAGTAAACTAGGAATACCTTAGGGCCTGCCTCCATCAATTCCGCCTACCCCCCCACTTCATAAACTGGGTGATGCTGCTCACGGAATCTGCGACAATGGCAGTGTGTGGCCCAGGCTTCCTAACAGAAGTAGTCCGCCCTTAAAGGGGCCTGCGACAAGGGGACCCCCTCAGCCCACTCTTATACAACTTCAGCCTTGACCCACTACTGCGAAATGTGAATGCCCACCTCACTGGGGTCCATGTGCCAAACCAAACCCCAGTCAAGATGATGGCATTTGCAGATGATTGCGTGGTGGGGGTGTCTAATAACAAAGATGCACGTGCGCTTGAAGCCCTCATCCAGGATTTTTCCTGGGTAAGCAACGCGGCACTGAACGCCTCCAAAACCGAAATCATCCTCCTTGGTCAGATTCAGAACTGCTGGGCCCCAGCAAAAATTCCCAACCCAGTCCATCTGCTCGCCCACGTCCACGCCTTACTAACTCAACACACACCGCTCCACTGGTGCTCCCCTTCGTGCCACGTCCTACCATAGGATCGATGCGCCATCTGAGCGTGTGGATGGAGGCAGGCGGATATGCATCAGCAGTAATGGAGTGCCATATACTGGACAATGTGACGAAGCGAATCGCCTCTCTCAGAGCCCACCCTACTAATCTCACTGGCAGGGTTGTTCTTGCCAACTCTATGCTCCTATCCAAAGTCTGGTTCGGAGCCCACGCCATCCCCTTCTCCACAAACTTCTTCAAATCCCTGTATGCTTTGCTGCAAGGATGGCTTTGGTCAGGCCGCCCTCCACCAGTACGGCTAGAGGTCATGTTTGGCCCTCATCATCAAGGTGGCATGGGCCTGCTTGACTTCAAAGCCCATGCTGCCAAGATCCTGGGCACCTGGATCGCAGCCATCACCGCTCCTACACTCCCATCCCAACACTGGTCCCGCGCGGCCCACTCCAACTTCTCCCGAGCCTTGGGCCTCAACAATCCATCAAACCCCCACTCCCTGATGAAATACCTCGCATCACACACATCGGCCACAGGTCCTCACGGGACTAAAACCCACTACAAACGAATCCTACTCTCCATGCGAAGCGCAGAGTGGAGAATTCGTATTAGTGGACATACAACCGAAGAGGCCGCCCCTCTCCTCAGTTCACACAAGAGGTACAGGGGCTACCCATACATGATGGCGTGATCCCCATTCGACCCCATGTCCTATCCAGGGTGGACTACCTGGACATGATGGACATCCCTTATTCCACTGAGACCCAAAAGACTATCTGGAAATATGCACACCATCCTCTGTTGCAGCCTCAAGTCTGCTCCCATGTGTGGCGCTGCCTGAGGTGGATGTATCGTACAGCTGAGCGCTCTAACGCTTTACACTCATTTTGTGTCGTGTGTGGCCAGTATGGAACGCTGTTCTACCGCCTGGAGAAGTGCCCCACCTCTAAAGTGATATGGCGCGAAGTCCAACGTCTTCTGGGCCAGGATCAAACGCATCCCTTAAATCTGTCAAGAGATATGTTTGCTTCATCAATGGCCTCCCCTCTTCCACCCTCCCTCCGTGCTCAGGTGGTTGCAATCGCCATGTGGACTATCCACAAGATTGTCTTGGATGCCATCGCTGGCTCCATCCCCACCCTCCCAGAAGATGTCCACAGATTCCAGTCTCATTTGGTGGACCACTTCCAAGCGTGGATGTTTGGATATCTCCCACCGCGTCGCCAACAGCTGGTCTCCTCCTGGTTCCCAGTCTGGTTCATCAAATCAGACCCCTTCCTCCACACGTGCTCAATAGTGGCTACGGCCCCTTCACCCATTCCCTCCCCTCCCCATAAGTGGCGTTCCCGATGGCAACAAGAGATAGCATCGCTTTTCTGGGGTGCCTCCCCTGGTACTAAGTTTATCTTTCCTGAGTCATATTTGGAAGTGTCCATCCCATGGCTGGCTTTCCCCGCAATAAATTTAATTTTAGATTAATTTAGTGCTATTGTCTAAAGAAAAACTACCCCTTTTATAGGCTTAAGTGAGGTTGTGAAGGACGAAAAAAATTTTCCCCATCAACCAAAAGCCAGAGCATCTGGTGATCAGCCATGATGAAACTAATTTCAAAAGGGATATTTTTTAAAAACACTAAATCATTACTACATTATCTTAACATACCCGCGGTTGGCCAATCATCCAGCATTAAGTCAAAAATGAGGTGAATTTTTTTATAAGCTCTGATTGGTCAGAAGGTCCTCCCATCAAAGCCCGTGATACCCCCCACCTATAACGAATTCCATTTCATAGCCCATTAATAGCTTTATGTACCCCAAATCTGGGGGAATGTATTCTAATACGTATTGTTAATCTTTTTCAAGTAACTTATTGGGATTAATATATTTGTGATTTATATTATAGTCTCAAAGTTTGTATGTTATGCAGAATATTTTGCATCTAAAAGTATAATATGTTGTTGAAATACTGCTGAATTGGCACCTGAGAGCAATTAGCTACCAGACTTCTAACGTATGGGTGTTCACTACAGGGGCTACCTGTACACCACAAGCTTAACTGTAACTAAAAAGTAGGATGCTCCTGCTGCTAGCCTCACTGATTGGTTGAAAATGGAAATGGTGCAGAAGAAAACCAGATGGGTAGCCTAAACCATAAACTTTGGAGAGGAACAGTTTGATTATGTTATTATACCAGAATCCTGAAGGATTACTTGACTGGTTACTGAACTAGTGAGAGACCTGACTTGTGGGTTACTGAACCTGAAACATTACTTATCATATGAGAGGTTCTTCTGTGGAGGACCATATGATGTATCTTTTTGAACTTAAACCCTCCTAGACACCTACAGTCAGTTTATTAACTTGACTACCCATGTCCGCAAGTTTTCATATCCTGCTATGTTCCACATAACTCACCTGTTAGGAGCACACCATGAAAAACTCTAATAACACTTGGTAAATCATGATGCCTTGAGACTAACCTATGACAACCTGTATAATTTAGCATCTGATAATAATGGAAAAGTAAAGTCCAGCGTGGAAGTAACCTTAAATTCATTATCCATTTACACAAGCGGCTTACTACCATTATCACTGGCTTATTAAAGTACGTGGATGAGGCCATGAAGAGCTTCCAAATTAAGTTGGATTTGTATGCTGCTACATCTCGCTCTCTACTTGAGGATTTTGCCAAGGAACTTACAAAGCACTTAAAGAAAACATACAGTGGCTCTTATCAAACAAGTCTACCACTAATAGGGGGATGAACAACGCGTAGTCGCTTTGGAGCAACAACTTACACAAGGATTGTCCCATGTTGAGGAGATCAAATAACTTTCTTTGAATTACCCCTAGGTCTGCTAATGCTTTAAAGGCTAAGTTTGCCCATCTGGAAAAAGAAGTACAGTGAAAAGCCTCTCTTGGGAATATTAAGTGTTTATCTTGATTAGTCAGTGAATGTGAAAAGGAATATCATGTGTTAAGGCTCCTTTGAAGGTCAATAATTTTTGAAGGATGTGTACTCTAAGTTGACGCAGTTTGAACGTAGCTATAATAGGTTTGAGTTGAATTATGTTCTAAAGGCTCTCACCTTTTTGAAAATGATGAGTGTAAGAAAATTAAAAAGAGCTTAAAAAGCGTGTTGGGGAGGCGGAAGTTGACTAACAAGACCTTAGTTCTCTTGTGTCTAAACTACGCTTTAAAGTTAAGGAGCCTGAGAGCTAGGTTGACAGACTAGAAACTCACAAGCTGGCGATAGTAAATAGAATGATCTATGAAAATCCGCCTCCTGAAAGCCCTCTGAATCCAAAAACCTGTCTCAATGCTATCCACGAGCAAGATAATTGGCTCTCTCGCTCCTTTGATCAGCTGGACATTCGCTCTAATACAACGAAACATGATGCTCCTGATGTCCATGCCCTCACAGGAGGTGACTTTGTCTCATTTAAACCAACTTTCAAGGACAAGTTCATCCTTGGCGAAGGTAGCATATCTTTAGCCCTTTATTATAAATCAGCCATAGAAGGAGTGAACGACCACCAGAAGATTAAGCACGTCCTTTCCTGTTTAAGTAGAATGGTCCAAGAAGTGATGGTGCATCATTTGGATACTCTCGGCACTTGGGCGCAGGTTAAGGAGGCGCTTATTAACGAGTTTGTCTCAAAAAAGCTTAGCATGTAAAAGCAGGCCTTCATGAGCATCAACATAGAGAAGGAGAGTAGTTGCTGCCTTTGCTGAACGATTTAACGTTGAAGCACAGATGCTGTTAACGTCTAAAATGGTGACTCTTAACGACGCTGTTGCTGCCAACCTGATGGGGTTTGCGTCTCACCCTCCTCTGGCTATGCACATCACCTCAGTGAAATTATACTTCTGGAACTTCCTTGATATTAAAGAGGCTCTTCTAGATGTCACGGATTTCAATAATCTTGAGGCTTCACATGGATTGTGTCAAGACCTCACGTCCAAGCTATTGATGATCAAAACTCCAAGCCCTGAGTCCAAGCTATTGAGAATCAGAAAGCCATTCCTCGAGTTCTGGCCATTGAAGATCAATTCTAAAGCCTAAACGGACAGAACATCACAAGTGCACCTACTACAATAAGTTTGAGCACTATGAGACTGTTTTCTGGAAGAAGAGAGATGAAATTTAGGGTCAAAGAAAAGAGTTTTCAGCGTAGGAACAGGCCATAAAGCTGACAAATCTTACGTGCCTGATTCCACATCTTATAATGTTAAATTGACTTATTTTAATAATTCCCCCAGTGACAAATTTAAAGAAGTAATGAAAATGTTGGATACTATGTTTTAGAAGCACCAGCTGAAGTTAAGGTTCCTGATTGGTTGAACACTGGAGGGCTAGATGATGCCACCATACCTGAGGAAACTTATCTTCATCAACTTCTAGGTTGTCCTAAGGTTATTTAAACTGCCAGGGATGCCGACCAGTTCATAGCCTGTTTAATTTGCCCTATTCAGCAAGTTCATACCATGAAATTCATCCTGGAGAGATATCCTGAGACAGCTCACAAACCGACCTCCATTTTCTGGCTTAAGGAGGTCCTAGCTCTCTCTCCTGACTTTGGGTGGAGCCATAACCAAGGTAGAGGTCGTTATTCAAAAGGTCTGGGTTATGCAAACCTGGAAATTAAATCCACGGTGGATTCAATCTCCTCAAAGCTAATCAAAAAGGTTAAGCTGGCGCCTGACTTGGATTACGCCCAAAAAGTATGAAACCGCAGGTCCCAGTAACACTTTGGCTATTAGGGCTTACTCCTTTATCCTCATTTGAATTAGAAAAGCATATATTATCAGCCCCAGCAGAGGCCTTGGACCACAATACTTAAAATAAACTCATAGGTTTTCATACTATGATTGAATATGACGGAATCAATAACCTGAAGCTAGTTTTTATCTTCTTGCTCAATTATGTTGGTCCTTTAGTTTCTCAATAAAGATACCGGTAAACACAAAAATTCTTTCCTGGTTGAATACCCTTCCTCTGCTTTATCTTTGCATTATACATTCCTGAAGTGAAATAGAAAGAAATTTCTCAATTAAGTGGTCGCTCTAAAGATATTTCTTTTTCGCTTTTAAAAATAGTGATTAAGCCTGAAGAACTATTATTTTTTGATACCAATATTACGTTGCAAATCCCCAAAGCTGCTTATTGCATATAATAAGTATGGATGGAGTTAGCCATATGTAGCCTCAGTATTTCCTGGCATACTAGACTCATCCTACCAGCACCCTTGTCAGATATCTACATGCTTCAATATGGTTTAAAGAGTATTTTAGGGGTGAGTACATTTAGTAATACAGAAAAAACCTTAGTCAATTCTCAATGAAATTTTTATTGGGGAAATACATTTACCCCCATTTTCCAGCTGAATATCCCTTCTGTTAATAGTTTAGTTTCACCAGTCTGTGTCAAAATCACAGAGTCCTTTTGATGTCCCCCACATCCTGTCTGTAGTTTAATGCAATTTCTTAAGATGAATCAACCTCCTTTTATAGGCTTGAAGGGGGTTCTAAGAGGTAAAAATACATTACAGGTATCTGATTTGGTTGGTTACATTAAATCCTGGCCCCCAGGTTCATCTTACCTGCCGCTAACTCAGCATCTGAAGTCAAGGTAAGGAGAGAAGGATTTTAATAACTACAATAGGGCAGATTGTCATATAGTTATCAAGCAACTTAAGCTTATAATAAATTCTTGCCTCTCTCAATTTAGCCTCAATTCACTTTATATAAAAAAGTATTTGAGTTGGGTCAATTTTTGGGATAAATATACCACACAGAGAATTTTTATATCCAGTGCAGGGTTTGAACTTGTTTTGAACAAAGCCTGTGTAACAAACGGAAACACCCCAGTTCCATCCACCATATAATTTTACATATTGTTTTGTTGCACCAACAAGCGCTAAAACAGCCTACCCGAGTAGGGAGAGGTTTGGGGCACCAACAAGCAGCCAAACATTCACCTCTCATTGTTTGGCTATGTAAGTCCTCTGTGTGGTTGGTCCAACCCAACCATGTGAAAGCTCTTCAAAAACATAAACAATCAAATAATACCACAGTATGTGAGGTATGTGAACCCCAAAACATCCTTTTAATTTTTATTCTGGAACATAAAAACCAAGGCGCCCGCCAACCAGAGCTTATCTGGGGAGCAACCAATAATGCTCCCCAGGAAGGGAATGCTAGGGTCCTCATAGAGTTTCCAAAGTGAACTTCGGAAATGGGCATGTGCGCCTTATAAGGGCAGCTCTTTGGGACCTCACCTGAGCTATTGATTAGGCTCGCAAAAGCCTAATATACAGCTCAGGCAAGGCACAACCCAATAGCCAAAATGACCAAACCTAAAAATGTTTTTAAAGTAATCAGAGTTGGATTCAGAAAATCTGAATTTGAGTCAGAATGTAACAGATGAGTTCATCTCATCTGTTACATCACCCCCACTTAGAGGAAAACCCCTCCCAGTAGAGGGGCCCCTTGGCGGAAGGCCACCATAATAAGGGCTTCCTGGGGCGAGTTACCTCGAGCCCCATGAAAATTAGCCCAGATAAACTCTGAGCCCCTAAAAGAAACACAGATGGTGGGATCAAATTGCCACTGGGCTGCTGGAATTAGCCCACCCAGAACAAGGAGCATGCCCAGCACGTGACTGTGTTGCGCCCCCTCTCAGGCACCATTGGTGATGGCCTTCCCATCCCAACTGGGAAGGCGCTTTCACCAAGGAAACGTGAGAGGGGCGCATGGTCCAGCACAGCTGGACGTCCAACCCCTTTCTGGGTGGGCCATCTCCAGGGTGAGGGAGCCCTTCTGGGACAGGACCCCATCAATGGCACCAATCCCTAGTGAGTGGGAGGCCCCAATGGGAAATTGAATTGACAGTCACTTCAAGTCCAGGGTTGGCACATCAGTCACTGGCTCCCACCAGTGCTGGTTCCTCAACAACTGGGACCATTTGACCACTGAGGTTGGTACAAACTGGTATCAGCAGCATATAGCAAAAAATGACTTTGGAAATAATGCAACAAACAGAAACACCCCAGTTCCACCCACTGTACAATTTTACATATTGTTATGGTGCACTGACAAGCAACCAAAACGGTCTAAGTGAGTAAGGAGTGGTTTGGGGCATCAACAAGCAGCCAAACATCTACCTCTCAATGGTTGGGTATGTAGGTCCTCTGTGTGGTTGGTCCAACCCAACCATGTGAAAGCTCTTCAAAACAGAAACACCTAAAAAAGATCACAGGTATGTGAGGTATGCAAGCCCCAAAACATCTTTTTATTTTTATTCTGGAATATAAAACCCAAGGCGCCCACTGACCAGAGCTCGTCTGGGGAGCAACTGACAATGCTCCTCAGGAAGGGAATGCTAGGGTCCTCATAGAATTTCCAAAGTGAACTTTGGAAATGGGCATGCGCGCCTTATAAGGGCAGCTCTTTGGGGACCTCCCCCAAGCTATAAAATAGGCTCGCACAAGCCTAATTTACAGCTCAGGCAAGGCACAACCCAATGTCTGAAATGACCAAACCTAAAAATGTTTTTAAAGCGATCTGATTCGGATTTGGAAAATCAAAATTTATGTTGGAATGTAACAAATGAGACAAACTCGTCCGTTACAGCCTGCACTAGGGTGGAAGCAGGAATTACTCTTCCAGGCTAACCACCCTTTCAATTCACTTTATATACTTGTAAGCAATATTTCAATTGGGGTTCTTTACCCCCTAATCTCATTTAATAAAAACTAAAAGAAAACCTCTTAGTATTATTACAGTTCTTTTTAAAATTCAAGTGGTATTTTAACGTCCTCAAAAAGTTCTGTACCAGCAACTGAGAGTTTTGAGACTCCTGCCACTATTGTATTGTTAAAATCTGTGCTAAAAGTGCCAGTGAGCGCAAAATCAGCCAGGATTTAAACAAGTGTTGCTCACTATAGGGGCCCTGTACACCACAATCTTTCATTTAAAATGATAAATACTCAACTGAGCCCCCTTCCCATTTCCCTGCTAATATTGAACCAAAGTTGGATGCATTGGAACAGCAGTTGGTCAAAGCCTTATCCCGTATTAAAAAGATCAAACAGCATTTATCTCGCTTCTTATGAAGCTATTATTGCTGTCCATTGCAAATCCCCTTTTATAGATAAATTTACCCCGGGTGAAGGTGGTATTGCATCATTCATTATCTATATGATTCTGCCATGGATGGCACCATTGATTGCGAAAGAATTTAGCACATCCTCCCTTGCTTGTGTCATGTGGCTCAATAGGTAACGGTTCCTCATATGAGACCCTTAGTACTTGTATGGAGGTGAAAGAAGCGCTTACTGAAGATGTTGGGCCAAAGTAGAGTCTGCAGCGAAGGAAATGTGCCTTTTTGGGCCTTAGAATGTGTAAAAGGGGAATTGATTATGGTTTTTACTGAAAGGTCCTACCTAGAGGCCCAATCTTTGCTAACCTCTAAAATGTTAACTCTGAATGACGCTATTGCTGCCATTTTTACCACTTTGGCTTCTCAACCTTCCTTATCGAGATATATCATTTCATTGAAGCGTCACTTTCATAATATCCCTGGTATTAAAGAGGCTTTACTAGAGGTTGCATATGCTCATAATGCTGACGCTGCTAAGGATTCTTACTGACCCCTCAACTTTCACTCATTATGGATGCCTCACCATGGCTCTGTCAAAGATATACCTGATGACCCCTATGACCCCTCCTGTGATGGTTACCATCTCAAGACCAGTGCCTGCAGTGCGGCTCAAAACTGATCTCCCTCCGCCCTGTAAGCCTGAGGTCTTTTAAATCTACTAGTCAGAGTACATCACCTTTAACAGGACAGCGCTCCCTGCAACCACTTGCTCTCAAAATTCATCATTTGCCATCCAATGAGCCTCTGCTCCTCCCCAAACTCCCCGCTGAGAGGCCTCTACTAGTGGCCCCAAGGGCTCGCGCCTCTGTGACGCCGTTCAAAACTCCCCTGGCACCTCCTCTGGCTAATCCTGAGGTTAAATCTTGTTTACTCGGTGCCACTCACACCAGCCATTAGTGGGCGTAAGGACAAGCCCATTAAAGCTAAAGTGCCTGCTTCCCTGAGTAAAGTGGCCTCTGATCGCCCCAAAAGTGACTCCCGCAAATATGAAAGGCCTGCTAGCAATTTGGGTCTCACTGAGATAGCTGGCTAAGTTAAGGCGTCCACATCCAAACGCCCTTCTAGCTCTCACCCAATGTTTGTGGACAACCCTTCCAATGATGAATATGAAGGGGCGTTGTGAGGACGGTTATTATTATGTTCTAGGAGCCCATGACAAACTAGGCATACTATATCGTCTGAACCCTGAAGACGTAGATAATGAAATGGTGCCTGAAGAAACCTATCTTAACCACGTACTGGGGTTCACTAAGGCTATTGATACCACTAGTGTTGCTGACCATTTTATTGCTTTGCTGGTCTGACCAATACACCAACTTCATACCCTCCAGTCCATTAAAAGTAATTAACATGAAATAGCCAATAAGCTTGCCTCTACTCTCCATATTAAGGAGATATTAGCTCTCCCCTCTAACTTTGGTGGGGCCATAACGAAGATAGAGGTTGTTAGAAGGTCCATGTTAGGGCTATCTTGGACACTAAATCCCCATTGAACGTTATTTCTTCCAAGCTGATCAAAAAGATTAAACTGGCTCCTGACCCTGAATACTCACAGGATTTAGAACCGTGGATACCAACATTAACCGCGCTATTAAAGCCTACTCCTCCTTACCTATTCGGATTGAAAAGCTCATCTTGTTAACCCCCACTATGGCCTTGGAAAATAATGCTTATTAGATGCTTATTGGCACTCAAATTATAATTGAGTATAATATATATTCAACATGAAACAGGGTAACCTTTCCCTACTCAGTTATGAAGTCCACCCAATCTTTAACAATGAAGATTAAAAATAAAAAAGGATACTCCTGCTTAGTTGAGTACCCTTCCTCTGCCTTACCTTTAATCTACATGACATCTGGATGTAGCACAAGAAAAGTTTCCTGATTATGTGGACGCATCAGAGGGCACTCCATTCTACACTCAGAGGAGACTGTAATCAATGGGAGACAATGTGTGATTGCTACCAAAAATACGCTACAAATCCTTGAACCTGCTTGATGCACATAACTAGAATTGATGAATTAAGTTCATTAGAACTTGGGCGTTGCCAGATATACTAGACTCTGCTTATCAACGACCTAAAAATTTCTATTGGGAAATCTTACCAATAAATTCATCATTGCTAAAAAAACATCAGTAGGTTAGAAAGGTCTGCTTATCCACCTTGAGGAGTTTTACAGTATTCACTTTATTGGGTCTATATTAGATATGGGCTCACCCATTGATAAATTGATGTGTACACTGCCTAAAATCCATATCTTTGAGATACTAACCCTAGATGAGCTTGAAAAGGTTCACTCTTTAAGGGATGCTTACAGCGATATTTTTTATAAAAATGACACAGATACGGGCACATGAAGGGTTGGAGCCACACCATTGATGTTTTTGATGTCAGTCCTATTCAATATAAATCCTACTGTAAATCAGAGGTCGAAGAGCAGCAAATGAGGATCAAACTTAAGAAGTTATTAGATGCTAGGTTATTAGCACTTTTCAAAGCTTTTGGGCGTTGCCTCTCCTGCTGATAAGAAAATGGAGGAAATTGGGAAGTGATGGTCTATTGCAAGTTGAACAACCTAGCCAAGAAAGATAGATATCCACATCCCCTGCATAGATGATGCTCTTTCACAACTCTCTAACTCAGAAATTCTTCTCGGCCATGGATTAGCCAGTGGTTACTGGCAAATGGATCTTTCTACCCAAGATCTGGAGAAATATGCACTTATTCTCAGTGAAGGGCTATCTCAGCCTATTCAACTACCACAGGGGCTGTGCAATGAGCCTTCAACTTTACAACATGTGATTGACCACATCTTGTGGAACCTTAAGCTAAACTGTGTGATAGTCTATCTTGATGACATATCCATCTTTTCTGCGACTTTCACTGACCATCTTGCTCATCCAAAAGAACTTTTTAATGCCTGCGGGCTTCTAATTTTAAGTTATAACCTTCTAAATGCACTTCTTTCAAAAGAAGCTAGACTTCCTTGTACATGCCATCTCCCATGAAATGATCCCGCCTTTACAGGATAAGGCAAAGAAATCTCTAAAATGACTTCCTCTAAGAACTTCTGGGAGATCCAGGTAATCTGAGTATGATGGGGTCTTACCATCAGTTTATCTCAAGTTCACTCACTCAGTGAGCCTCTCGTCTACCTGTTGGCAAAATCACCCCTTTTTAATATTGTACAGAGCAAGCAGCCGCATATGAGATGTTTAAGAGCTTGGTTCAGCTACGCCTTATCCTTCGCCACCCCAACTATGGTAAATCCCTAATAATGTTTAGCAATGACTCAGACAATGCCGTTGGAGCCATTATGCTCAATTGGACAATAATGGCGTAGTTCATCCGTCTCCATATTCATAAAGATTTGTCTAATGCTGAACGTAACTATAGTGTTACAAAGAAAAATTGTCTGGATGTATTACTTACTGTTAAACATTAACGACCTTTTCTTAATGGCAGTTCATTCACTGTGGTTACTGACCATGTCTCCTTAAAATGGCTTTAAAACATGCTGGATACCACTGGACAGTTGGCTCGTTGGGCCCTAAAAACTCCAAATCATGACATGAACATTGAGCACCAAGCTAGAAAGCATCATATAAATGTGGATGGCTTGAATCAGTTGCCTATCATTCACTTGGAAATTAGTGTAGCAGAGAGACTGCATAATCTTCTGATGATCCCGGAGGCCTAGGAAGATGAGGATAAATCCATCCGAAGGATATTATCAAGACACTCCCACAACACTAAGGTGGAGAGTAGTAAGTTATAAAAAAAGGTAGGGAAGTCTGGCTACCCTATCAGCGACCTTCACAACGGGTACTGATGATCTTGGACACCAACTATACACTTGATAATGGTAAATTGAGGAAGAAGTATTAGTGGGTAAAGGAACGGTACTATTGAGAGAGTATGATCAAATCTATCACTGTATTTCTGTATGCTTGCCCAACCTGTAAGTAGCAATCCCCCTTCAAAACCAAATAATATTACCCACTACACCTCAACAGTCTTTAACACGATAAGCTTAAGTGTGGTGGACCCTCTTACCAAAACCACCAATGGAAATCGTTAAAACCAGTAAGAATTGACCACTTTACCAAATAATTGAAGCTTTGGCTCTCCCAGCTCAAACCGCCAAGGTTACTGCAACTTTCCTGCACCAAGATATTTTTGGCATAGCTGCCCCCAAGTCTTACTCAGTAACAACGAGAAGAATTTTACCTACATAGTGGTGAAGATCTTGGCTACTTCTTATGGGAGCACAACAGCTCTTTTTATCCCCTTATAACCCTTCCACTAATGCTATTGTAGAAAGAGCCAACGGAACCCTGGTATCTATCTTAGGCAAAATGTAACTTCTGGCCCTCTCCACTAAGACCAGTTTTTTCCTAGTGCCCTTAGGCTTATAGAATCAGGTATCATCGGATCCTCAAAATATCTCTTTTCCAAATGTTGTATAAGCGAGAACTGAGGGTACCTGCTCTTTTGACAAATATGTCTTCTCTTACAGGACTGACGATATTGAAAAGGCGATATAGAAGATTTTCAACATATCATCCAGCTACAGGATGATGATATGACCAATTTAGCCAAAACTGTCATTAAAGAGGGGAAAGCTGCTAAAAATTCAGACCACCTCTGCCCTCTTTTCAAATCTCAGATTTAGTTACATATTACCATATTTGCATTACTCTTAGAAGTGAGAATTAGGGTCCATCTGGGAAGGACCTTTTGTATTTACAAAAAAAGAGGTGATGAATAGCCCATCATTTCGCTTGCTTCTGAAATCATTACCAACTGAGTTTAAGGCCATTTAACTCCCCTATTCACCCTCCAACATTCTTGAAAGAAATGTCAGACAATCAGTTGTTTCCCTATAAGTAAGAATAGTCCAGGGGAGAATAACCCAAATTTTGGCAATATGAAAGGTCTATCTGATTCTCAGTGGATTTGCAACTCAGTATAATACGATTATTGGGATTCAGGATGATGAGCAAGACAAAAATTTTGCTCCTGAATCAAGCCTTAATCAATCAAATCTCAAACCAGTGAAAACGAACTTCATTCTGTTGACATAAAAATAGATTTAATCAGGAAGAGTACCGCATATGAAAATTGATGAAATTACCTTTAGGAATCCCACCCTGCTTCCTGAATCTCATGAAGCACTGCCCCCACCGCCGCAGTCATAAGGATGGTGCAGTACAATGAGGGCGCTGGCCAGGCGATCAATCTTGAAGGCAGTAAAAGATTCTGATACTATTGGGCCTTTAAAAGTCCCTAAAGCAACATTTCCCCACACGCCCTATAAATATTTTCACTTTCTAACACAATAAAGTAGTCTAAATTCTCTCTATCTTTTCATTTTTTGACCTTTCTAACAATTTCTAGCTTTAACCCTTTTTTCAGACTTTGGCAACAGTCAAAAAACAGATACGCTGAGAGAAGTGGTGCTCACTTCAGGATGCTCTGAGCTGTCCCAAGTGAAAATGTCTAGCACAAATAATGGAGAATACTAGCAGTCATGAATATTAATCTACTGATCAGTCAAGAAGCGTTGTTCAATGGATTAGTACCTCGCAGTATGGTTTGCTGCCCCTACATCCCAACAGTTTAAAATCTGGCCACAGGCTTGTTCTCCCTGCTCTCCATTGACATAATTTAGTATTTACTTCAGTATGAGAACCCTAACAACATTATACACAGCTAATAGATAACGTCTACTCCACGGGTGCCTATTCTAGCCGCTTTTGAGCTCTTCCATGCCCTCTACCACGCGGTATCTTTATAGCTTGGCTCAGCTGCCAGAGAAAAATTAACCTTGGGTACTGAATGCTTCCTTCAAAACTTTGTTCACCTAGCTATTCACCGCCTCCTCCAACTTACAGGTTGCACTATCATGAAGTCTCCTAAAAGCTGAGACTCACCCAACCTTACACTTCCATGTCGTTGACTTTTACAATGCAGCCTTATCATTCATCCGCAACAACCAAGATGCCATTATCAATGACCAACAATTAATCAACGAAGTCTGAGGCAAATCATGGTGCTGGATAACAGGATTTTGGGCTACTTAAAGACCAACTGCTTCAGAATATTCAGCTCCTCAAGGCTTCTTAGAACCAACGCCTCCGCCAAGTTGAAGATCTGGTGCAGACCCTACAACAACATTACTGGGAGCTGGCCTCTCACGATTACATCTCCAGTAATGAAGGGTCTGAAGGTCCCTGTGGACCTTGAGGGGCACTCTGGCCCTGCAGCACCAACCCAGGAAGCCCTGACGACCCTTGAGGAAGGATGCTTTAGAAGCCTTGGCCACCTTATGTGTTCAAATCAGGAATGTAGCACAGGGATGCAAACTCTGAGTAGACGGGGTCCCTTTGACCCAGGGTCTCCATAGAGGCATTGTTGGATGAAATAGATAAATTTAGCCCCTTCACCAAGCTTACTGTTAGTCACAACTCTCATCTTAAACAAACATTAAAGGGTTTGAAATCCATTTGGCCATCATTGAGAGCCAGCTTCTCCTCCAGGGCGCTGACATACAATCCCTAAAGGAGCAGGTCGTGCAAAAGGCTTCCATTTCCCCTAACCAAAAATGGGACGATATCCAAGAGGGTCTTGAGGGCCTAAGTGATAGTTGGAACAGCGGTCCCCCAAAACTATGTAGGACCACGATCTATGAGCCTGCGCCCATCCCTGGTGATAACCCATCTCCACTTCTCCTGTAACTAACTTTAAACCTAGCTTTAAGGAGAAATCCACTCCTGTCCATGAAAACATCGCTTTTTTTCCTATATTCCTATGAAAGTTCCATGAAAGAGGCCATCAATTGGCAGAAAGTGAAGCATATCCACTCCTGCCTTAACAGCATTGCTCAGGAGATCATGACTCACCACTTGAAAGAACGAAACACTTGGTAACAGTTTTAACAGTCTTAATCCAATAATTTTTAGCAATTAAACTCTGGCCAATCAAAATAAGCCTCCAAAGGTATCTTCCTGAATAAAGAAGAGAGCCCCATCATGTTCCTCAGCTGCTTTTATGCCCAAGCTTAGCCACTAGTTACCATTAATTGAATTACCTTGGATCACTCCATCACCTCTGTCATCTCCATGTTGGGGTCCTATCCGGAAGTTTAAATGCATATTAACAGCCAAAAGAACAGTTTTACATTCATTCGTGTATCAAGGAAGCAATTAATAATATCCCTGCATCACCTGCACTCTAAGGATACTCCTTCAGATTCCTCCAACCATCCCTGAGTCCATGTATTTAGAAACCAGAAAAATCTTTAATCCCAATGTTATAACTTTAGGTGATACCGTTGGGATATCCCATAAGGGTCACACAGGTCAAACCACTGAATAATGGACAGAAAATATGGGGATCATCAGTCCTCTGAACACACTGGAAGATATAACAAAATAGGAGCAATTTAAATGACAAAACAGCTATTACTTTATTAATACAGCGATTCTTTGCTTTTCCGCCCTCTCAGAACTATTAACAACCTCCTTCTTCATCTCATCTTGCTTATATCTCAGTGACTTCAGACCATTTCCTTGGCTTAGTAATTCAGTTCTGTCATACCTCATTGATTCTGGCAGAATATGGTATCAATTCTCTATTGCCTAGTTTGAGGCAATCCACTCATTATTTATCATATATCAACAACTCCTAATCACCTCATTTGGAAGCGATCCGATAATCATCCATTCTAACCAAATATAGCCTCATCCTGAGGTACTCAAATAATTGTAGCTCATATTATGACTGGTGGATTCTACACAAACCACCGTAATGACTTAGGGCCTATTATCCAGTCATATCATAATTGCAACATTACCCCCTTGACTGGAAAATAAGTCTCTATTTTTTATATGCCTGAAGGAACTTTGCATGCACTTGGTTGATGATCCAACTGCTTATGGGTCTTTGTTTGTGTAGGCGTTGATGCCCATCTTTTCAATAATTTCAAATTGATCAATCCAGATGTTGGACAACTTGTGCTTACACCTGAACTCATGCTGGTCATGGAATAGAACCATGTCCATGTCTTTAAACTGAGCTAACAAGCTACTCTGTACCTGATCCACAACCTGATTTTTTATCTTCATGGCTAAGCTGAGCAAATATGTTCCAGTTTGCAATTTAATTAATGTGTCAGCTAGGTTAGTCAAATAACGTTGGGATCCATTCCACTGGTTTTCTACATAGGCATATAGCAGAGCCAGAAAAGCAGGGTGTCATCCATATAGCAACTGAAAGGGTTTCTTCCCTATGGCAGAATGATAACTAATATTATAGGTGAAGATAGCGTTGCAAAGAAGGGAACTCCAGTCTGAGGGTCAATCTGCTACTAATTTATAGATTATGTTCACTAAAGTCCCATTGACCTGCTCAACCATTCCATTGGACTCAGGGTGTTATGGGGTTGTCAGAACCCAGAAAGACCATCAGCTTGTTTATCTTTAGGAGGATGTGGGAAGTGAGTTAGTACCGTTATTGGAAAGGAGGAACTGAGGGCAGCTGTGTTTCTGGATAATACATTTCATTATGAAACTGAACACTGTGACCACCCCCAGATCTCGTATCAACTGCGTCTCAACCCACCTGATTAAGTGGTCTTTTGCCACTAAAATGTATTTGGACCAGTTAGCTCCCATTAGCAGAAGGCTAACAACATCCAGGGAATCCGCGTGCCAAGCAAAATGTGGTTTTTACTAACTGGTAGGACATTTTCTGGTGGAATGGGTTTTTTTTTGGCACTGGTGACAGCAGGATATTGTTTACAGAACGTCAAAGTTCATGCTTTCTTAATAATAACGAGGACGTAACAATTCCAATGTCTGCGCACTCCACCATGGTTAATTGCCCTATGCCCACTCATGATAATGTTACACCATTCTGAGAGTCATGGGAGGTTCACTGTTGAATTGCCAATATGCTTGGACAACTCACCATTTCACTAGATGATATTGGCTCACATTTCATTCAACGACTTTATGACTTGTGG
Source organism: Massospora cicadina (assembly GCA_022478985.1). NCBI lineage: Eukaryota > Fungi > Entomophthoromycota > Entomophthoromycetes > Entomophthorales > Entomophthoraceae > Massospora > Massospora cicadina. The sequence goes on along the minus strand of JAKSZP010018782.1, from coordinate 58,062 downwards.
AGGCTCATTGTCATACTTTCTGCTGAGAATCTTATCGTACGTGATATCAGTTTGATCTGCCAAAACTGTAATGGTGGTAGCCTCGACAAGCAATCAGCTCTCTGGTGCTTTGCCCAGGGCGTTGGAGAATCTCAAAGTCAAAATCCTGCAGTTTGAGGGCACACCGGGCTAGACGCCCTTTAGGCTCCTTGAGGTTCTGCAACCAGTGTAACAAAGCGTGATCCATTACAACTTTGAACTTCACCCCACGCAAGTACACTCTAAATTGCTTATATGCATAAATTAACGTTAAGCACTCTTGCTCAGTCATAGTATAATTACGCTCATGGCAGTTCAATCTCTGACTGCAGTATGCATCTTGGACTCCCCATTATCGTCTTTTTGGGATAGGACCACCCCAATGGCTAGAAAGGGAGGCATCCATTTGAATAATAAACTCATTATTAAAGTTTGGGTTTGTAGCACTGTCGCACTGATAGCGCCATTCATAGCATATCAAAAAAGCATTGTTGGCGTTCCATCTATTCAAATGTGGCATACTTTTTTTAATAACTCAAACAATGGACCTCCAATACGGCTAAAGTTGGTATAAAGCGGCATTAATAGCTGATCATCCCCAAAATTACCTGTACATCATGTTTGCTGCTTTGGGTAGTCATCTTTCAGATATCCTCTACCGTGGCTGATTGAGGCTTATCCCAGTCGTGTCTACTACAAACCCTAGGTGCTCTAGCTGCTCTTTAGAGAAGTGACACTTTGAGGCTTGATCTTGAGGCTGGCCTTTGCAAGCTAGTGGAAGACCTCCCAGATGAGTAAGATGCTCAGAGAACGTTTGGGAAGAACTATTAATATTGTTGAGGTACATGAGGATGCTTGACAGCTTCAGTTCATCGAGAATGGTATCCATGGACCATTGGAACATAGCCAGGGCATTAGACAGCCCTTGTGGCATATGGGTTGGTTGAAAAAGGCCCTTTTAATGTGACAATGGCACATTTCACCCCTTCTGCAATGGGTAACTCTATCTGCCATTAACCTGATATCATATTTATCACAGAAAAGTAACGAGCTCTGCCTAATTGATCCAGATAATCATCAATCTGCGGAAAAGGATATGAATCCTTTCTGGTGATATTGTTGAGCTTCCAGTAGTCTATTACCACCCAGTTGGCACCATCCTTCTTTTTGACAATTAGGATGGGTGATGCTCAAGGACGCTTTGAAGTTTTTGAGCATCCCTTTCTCCAGTAGCTTTTTGATCTCCAGTGTCACTACTTCCTCTGTGGCCCTTGATTGCTATATTGGTTGTGACTTGATGTGAGGATGATCTATAGTATCCAACCAATGGACCACCCCATGAGCGCATCCTAAATCATGGTCATCAACAGTGAAATTTTCTTTATAGATTTAAAAAAAACTATTTCTCAATCCTTCTGTTCTTCTGATAATCCCATTAATTCATTTCGTGGTACCACAGTCAATACAGAGGACTGTGGTTCAACAGGAAGATCAAATTCGTCCAGCGACCTAAACTCATGAACCTACAGGACCTCCTCAACAGGGGTTAAGTATATATATGCCACTAATTTAATGCCAGTGTATTTTCAATGGTTCCATTGTAAGTTTGCAAGTAAAACCTTGATATTCCGTATCCTGGGAGTTCAATGCCTGGAGACATTTGTGGCTCTAGCCGCAATTGCTGGTAAGGCCTAATAACTTCCCCATAGAATCCATATGGTACTTCTAAATCCAACTCAGTGTTCACTATCACTTGGTGACAAGATAGGATAAATATAGGCACAGCGGCTCAGAGAGGAAGCACCTGATATTCATATAGCCGGGGAAGAAACCAGGTCCTCTTTTTTAATTGATGATAGCACACTGGAATCACCTCATCACTATCAGCAAGGTTGATATGCCCTATGTGCACCAAGTCCTTTTGCACTCTGTAGGAGGTAAAGTAAATTGGGATCCGTTTTCCCAAAAGTTCAAACGTCTCCTCTCTCATATAAACAACAGCCCCATAGTGTTGTATAAAAGCTGTTCCATTTAACATGTCATAATAATCATTTGTCAAAACTATTGTTGGGGCTACAATGACAATTGACCTAAATTACAATGGAAGTGCGCTATATGCTCCTTCAGAGACCGTGCTATCTGCTCCAGTGGTACCATATACCATCTGGTGTTCCACATTGTCAGGATTTTAACCAGATGAATCCTTCCATTAATTATTTGAATTAGGGGTTTTGGTTAGTCAGGTGTAATTGCCAGCTAATCGCCTAGTTTGATACTATTTAATGTTATATGTTTGTTCAAGTTTAGGTTCAATGGAAAGCTGCATTTGCCGCTGAAATGCCATCTGAAGGTCGTTGTGGGAGTTTCCAGCGGAAAGCTGACGAATCTGTTATGACTCATCCAAAATGGTTCTGTTGTCTAATTTTGAGCACCAGCGACTCATGCTGAGGATGCTTGAATTACTATTTAATTATGAGGTTATATACGATTGACCAGCGACTAATGCTGAGGATAGATTGACCTAATATTAATTCGGTGATCAGTGAGCAGATCTGGAGGGAATCGCTATGAGTATGAGTAAATAAAGTTCCAATCTGATAGAGAGTTGTGGCATCAAAAGGCCAATGGGTTTTCTGACAGATGATTGGCCAAAGAGCACTTGGGCGCAGTAGCCCTGACAGTAGTAGAAATAGTCGTTCATTCCCTCCTAGTAAACATCTCTCTTTCGCCCATCTTTCTTGTTTGTTTGAAGTAGCTTTGTGTAACTAGAGTAGGGAAGATAGGATAGGAGATCCCCAATAGGTGCGGGTGATTACGCCTGGAGTGGCCAGCGCTGCCAGCTCCAATACCTCCTCTCTATGAGGAACCAGCGGGAACCTGGCCAGCTGTCTACCAGCAGATGAGCTGACAAGCCGCCAACCCTAGCGGGGTGCAGCGCGGGAGGTGCCATAGCTACCCAAGAAGGGGGATGGACCTGTCAGGGCATGCCCAGATGGGTTGGTGAAGGGTCGCGAGGGTGAGGCAGCGCGGAAGTGCCTGAGCCACCCGGGAAGGGGGCAGGACTGCTGGGGCATACGCCAAGGACGCCTGGGGCTAAAGGCGAAGTTGTTCTTGGTTAGTTGGTAGGATGGACGTAAGACTTATAGGGGTTGGTACACCAATGAAGGCGAAATAGCAAAGGGCCACCAGTCTTCATACTGGTTGGCCCGGCACACTGGTGGAGCCCAAGGTCAATTTCGCGACACAAATCAGTTTTTAATGTCAAATTAGCCACCAACATAGTAGAAACTATGTTAACTGGAGCATCTATATCTATTGTAGCTAAGACTCAGGTTTTGGCAACAACAATGTCACAGTACATTAATTATGAATATGATGCATCTTGACTGGTTAACGCATGTTTTTTAAAAAATCTTGATTCCCAAGAAAACTTGCAATCCCCCTACATCTTTGGGGTATTTTTTGATGATATTGTTGACTGGAAGTGTGAAAGTTACTCCTTGTAAGGAAAGTGTATCTACAGATGGGTCCAACTTGTCAGTGGTAACTTGGTCAAACATTTGGCAAGCATATGGCATGGGCTGCATCTGAGATCCTTCTTCCGCTGCAGCTTTGGTTTGCGCTTAATTTGCAATATTCACCCATCTAACTGGGTGCTGAAATAGGAATGCATCATCGCATTGGGGAACTTCTATTGTATATACTTCAACGGGTTCAGGTGGGACGTTTGGGTTTTGGATATTGGAAGTAGAGAGTCCCATCTCTACTCCGCTCTAACTTTTCCCTGTTAATACTGTTCCTGCTGTACATGATGGACTTGACAATTGGGGCAACCACATTTCAGTTGCCCAGGGCGATTGCATTTAAAGCAATTGACCCCATAGGCCTGCGTCCATGATTGTTGTACAATGGACTACACTAAAGTTGGACTGGGGTGAGATGTGTCAATTTGGCCCGCCTAATAGTTGAACTGCTGATGTTAATTCGGTTGAGGTCGAGGTGTGTGTGATAACTTGCCAGGGGTTGATATGTGGACTCTCACCATGGTGGGATAATTTCCCCAAATAAGAAAGTACGGCAGCAGATGCAGTAGGGTTCTGCTCTTTATTAGCGCAGAAAATCTGATGGATAGACGGTGCAAAATTTGAACAAGTTTAAGCAAGGATACAATATCATTTAAATATGGAGTCATGACATTGTAAAGCACCTGGTATGGCTTCACTGCGGATGTCATTGCAATGCAAACATAGGCTTCAGCTAGAACAACTGCCCCATTTAGCACATGGGATTCACTGTAAATAAATCTGCAAACATGGTGAGGGTCTCATTACGCTGCAACCCAATGGTCAAGAACTCTACCTTCTGCTGCGCCATCTTCGTGGTTCATCCAAACAACTATAGCACAGTTTCCTTCATTTCTTGATAGTAAAGGATCTTTTTGGAAGATAGAAAGTAACTTGGTTGGCACTTCCAACATCCAAGGTGGATAAAAACAACTTTGCTTTATGCCAATCTGAGGCATCTTCTGCTGCAAACTCAAAACGTTCAAAGAAACCATGGATATTCCCATTGTGATCAAATGGAGGCAACTTCTTAATACTGACATCCTCATCCCACTCATGGACGCGACTTTTTGGGGTGTACTGAGGAATGGGTTGAGACCCATAAGCAATCTCTCATTGAGGAGCTAGTCTAGAGGAGGTCAGGATGCCCGCTGCTTTGGAGAAGATTGGCACTCTGCGGTAGGCAACACTGCCATCACTTGAGGGAATTGGTTTTCCGATTCATAACCTTATCTGAGCTGCCTTCCTGGGTGTAGTAACTTCGGCCAGCGACATATTCCTCGTTGCATAGTTCCCCACGAGCAGCTCCCTGATGTTCTTCCTCTTCCCAATGAGAGGGCTGAGAGTTACCATTCAATTTCCGCTCCACACCTAATGCAGTCATCTGGTAGTGTCATATAAATGATTAGCAAGCTGCTTGTTTTGTTGTCCCAGAATTTGCATTTAGTTAAACGTGCTTTCAAGCTGGTGCATAAAAGCGTTCCTCTCTTGAAAAAGTTCATCCTATCTTTAGCACTGCGTCTAAAGTGAGTCTGAGTTCCTTGTATTGACTGGTGCAGTGCTTCATGAAGATTCTCTAGCAAAACAGGCCTTAAATACTTGCCAGTGACTGGAACTTTTTATTCTTTAGTGGTAAAACAATTGGCCCCCTCTAATGAGCACCACTGTTATAATTTTGGGCGATACCGTTGGGATACGCCATAAGTGTCACACAGGGCAAACCCACTGAACAACGGACAGACAATATGGGGATCATCAGTCCTCTGAACACACTGGAAATTAATAAAATAGGAGCAATTGCCCTGACAACGCTTTTATTATTTTAATAAATACAGCGATTCTTTGCTTTTCCGCCCTCTCAGAACTATTAACAACCTCCTTCTTCAATCAGATCATTTCTTTTATATCTCAGCAATTTCAGATTATACCATTTCCTCATCTTAGTAATTCAGTTCTGCCGTATCTCATTGGTTCTGACAGAGCATTGTATTCAATTCTCTATCGTCTTAGTTTAAGGCAATCCACTCATTATTCATCATACAACAACAACTTTTAATCACCTCATTTGAAAGCGATCTAATAACCATTCGTATAACCCAATATCGCCTTATCCTAAGGCGCTTGGATAATTATAGCTCATATCATGATTGGCGAACTCTACCCCAATCCACCGTAATGACTTAGGGATTATCATCCAGTCATATAATAAAAGCAACACCCAATGTAACTACTGTAATGTTTTCTGATACAGGGCTAATACATGCTGGAAATGACTTTCAAGGAGGCGGGAAAAGGACTTTCAGCATGAGGGACGAGGCACACCATACTGACTTCCCTAGTACGCCTCAATACTCATCTATGACCTTGAATGGTCCTGGAACTATCTTACTGAAGAAGAAGTTTTGGTACATTTAGATAATAAAGAAATTGATACTGCTTACTCTACTTCTGATGAATCTCCCATCTTTCACATGCTACCTCCCCGGTTTGAAGTTCTGGATAACCACATTGCCATTTGAGTTCAAAAGATTTCTGTTCTCACCATAATTGATAGTGTTCACCTGTGAATATTATATCATTCAAGATATTAAGTTTATTAAAATTGCTTCAAACTTGCCACACTATATATGGAGTATGGTATTGCTGTCCCGCAGTGTACCTGATCTATAGGGCCTATTCTTCTTTGCCTATATGTTCAAGGAAACTTGCCATGAATACCACCTCTGTTGCGCTGGATAACCCCAGCTATGACCTACTTATTAAAACTCAAGTTTCTTTGAGACTACTTAGCAGTAGTGCATTATGATGGCGGATTTTTATCTCTGTTAGGCATTGGGTCCCCCTAATAATTGAAACTTCCTGTGACTCAAAGATGGAAATTAAGGCCTAAGCTTGCCTACTAGAGAGTGAGGGCCGAATTGATTGGCTCTTAATATCGTTTAAAGGGCACTCACATTCAGTTGCCCCCATCTGCTGTTGATGGACAAGAATGCATGCCGATATACTTACTTAGGATGACCACTATATATATTATGTCCCAAGTCATTGCTGACACCTGGGTCCATATCAACGTCCCCTATAGATACCTGCTGGAAATCTGAGGCCTAGACAACCCGTCCATCTAGGAGGTGCTCACCTGCCCGAGAACTAGACCCAGCCTAAGCCAGTCTATATCAGTGCTGTTAGCTAACCTTACCAACAGACCTAAGGTAGTAGGCCTGGACAGTCCCGCCGCCTATGTTAATCTCCTACCAGTAGAGGCTACCAACGATTCCATAGTTTCAGGAGTTTAAAAGACTTTGAGTCAGAGATGCCCCCATCAGAGGCCCTGGTAAATGCCAATATTGGAGAGGATCACACTGAAGATTAACAGCGAGAAGCTCACATTTTCAGAGGAGTATTCAGATCTACTTTCAGCCTTGGCCTATGACTTTGGATGAATGAAGGGGGTCCTCCAACATATAAAGACTAGGGACGCCCCCTATCCAGTCCTGACCTTACCAAAAGAGTAAGGTTGAAGAAGCCCAGGCTGCAGTGGAGCTTAGACAACTGCTTAAAGACAAACACTTGGTTCCTTTGAACAGGCCTTGGGCATATCCCCTCCTGCTTATTTGAAAGAAGAATGGCAGCCATAGTATGTTGATGGACTATCAAAAGATCAACTCCAACGCTAACATTTTTTTGGGAAAAAGGTACCCCCTTTATAAAAGCTCTATAAGGTATGAAATAATTGAGAAATTATGCCTTCTCAATAAACCTTTTTGAAGTCAGTGCCATATTTTAAAATGAATTATAAATTTTGCTCATAATTATAAATTATATTTTATGTCTGGATTGGCTCCAAGTATAAACTATAAGCAATTTAGAATAAATAGTACTGAGTATATTATTGAAATTTCGTGAGAAATTTTATAAGCAGGAGCAACAAAGGCTACAAAATTATTAGTTTCGTGGCTCTAGAAAAGATTGACACAATTGCAGCAAAATTTTTAGTTACATTTCTATAGTTGGTTCCAATTGGAAATACAGAATTCTGTAAGCAAATAGACCAAAGATAAACATCTAGTACTAAAAAAAATAGACCAAAGATAAACTATGCGAGATGAGAATTTAGGTACTCTATTAATTAAAGACTAGAGATATTTTATAGGGAAAATGTAGTGGTTCTTTTGCAATGACTTCCTTGATCTGCCCGATGTTTGATCTTTCCTACCAGTGGACCAATATTGTTGATTATCATTATTATTATAATAATCATGATGATCATATCTAATAGACTTCTAGTCATATTTGATCGACCTTCTTAATGAGGCCTAACCCCTTCAAAATGATTAGTCATTTCAAATTGCTTGGCCATCTTATATTACTGAGTTTTTTTGGGTTTATTAAATTAGGAGGTTGATAACTCTGAAGAGTCTTTCTTTGGTTAATTTGAGAATCAGAAATATTAGGTTTAGATTTCTCCATCTTATTAGACCAAGATATTGAATCTCATTCTAGAGTATTTTCAGTCATCCTAGTTGTATCTCCAACATATATAAATTATAAATACCTATTATAAGTCAATTAATATATGGCGCTGACTTCAAAATGGGTTTTATTGAGTAGGCTTAATTTATTGATTATTTCATACTTTTTGAGCTTTTATTAAAGGAGGTACTTTTTTCCTAAAAAAATTTTCAAAAAGGTTCTTTTTTTCCCAAAAAAGACTTTAACAGCAGCTCTTTTCCCCTCAAAATATTAGTGCATTTTTAGAAGTGGCCTTTTTTACTTTTATAAAATATTACTATCTCTATATGTTGTTTTTGACCCCTTACTAAGTGGGAAACCAGCTTATTTATGCTCGCTGGTATGTTCCACCAGCTGGTTTCCACAGATATTATTATAAAATAAAAAATTAAATAAAATGCGCTAGTAAAAATTGGATTTTATGATTTTTATTAAGCGTGTGATAAGGTAAAAATGATAAGTTTCAACCTCATACTATCTAGTATTTAAAGTAATTTTTAAGGTCAAGGGGGAATTTGGGAATATGTTCAGAATTGCCTGCACAAGTCTGAATTAGGAAATTTGAAGGAATAGCATATCATAACTCAGAACCTTACTTCAGGGAAGAGGAAGGAAGGAAGGAGGGGAATTCTGATTGGCCCAAACATACCCATGAGGTAACGTTTTTATGAATTTGAGCCAATCACTACCTGAGAAATTTCTTGCACCTTGGGGGACCCCCGCCAAGTCTATAAAAGGGGAGGGTCCCCGTGCAGGTTTGTTGAAGGACTTTGTTGGGGTCAGGGGTGTGCCTTTCAATGGTAACCCCAAAGCCTGTGGTGAGTTCAGAGTAATCTGACCAGCCAATTTTACTAGTGCCCGTAAAGGCTTTAAAATGGTGTTTCCCCAAATAATGAGGTTCCACCAAGAATTGGCCAGGGACTTTTGGCCGATTTCCTTGACTTTTTCGTTATTATATTTTTAATAAATGAGCTCTTAATGACATTGGAATATTGCAAATTGCAATGTTTCCCTTTTTTGGCGGAACTCAACCTACAGCATTCTTATTTTTAGTCTGCGAAGGTTTATGTCTTACATCACCCCCTCAAGAATGTTGGGGGGCGAGTATGGTCAAAGGAAACAGCCATGTACAACATTAATAGTGATACCAGTAGCTAGATTTTTGATAGAGTACTCATTTCCTCTCTTGTAGATGATGGTAAAAGGTCCCTCCCAGATTGTTCCAAGCTTACCACTTCTTGGGTTGATGAGGTTATGGTAATACAACACCATGTCAGAAACTTGGAAAGTGGGTAAGGGGATGTGGGACTCATTTGCAGCCTGCCCTTATTTTGTTACTGTTTTGGCTAAATTGGTCATAGCTTCAGTTTGGAGTTGGATTATGCGTTGAGTCAATCTTCTCATAACTTTATCTGGTTTCTCAACTCTAAAAGTGAATACATCCTTAGCTAAGAGGGCAGGTATGCCTGGTTTCCATCCATACAAGACATGGAATAGAGACATTTTCAAAATCTGGTGATAGCTGATCCGGTATGCCATAAGAGCACTATGCAAATATTGATACCAGTGAAGAGGATCAGATAAGGCCAGCTTTCGCTTAATGGAAACCAAAGTTACATTTGCTCTTTCCACTGTTCCATTAGTGGAGGGGTTATACGGAGCCAAGAAGAGTTGTTGTGCTCCCATAGAAGTGTCCAGAAGTTTGACTACTCCGGAGGTGAAGTTTTTGCCATTATCACAGAGCAGTACTTGGGGGCAACCGTGAGAAGTGAAAATGTGTTGATGTAAAAAGGTGGCGATGGCCTTAGCTCTTTGAGCAGGAAGAGCCACAGCTTCAACCCAATTAGTGAGGTGGTCAATAGCTACTAAAATATATCTGTTCCCACTAGTAGACTAATAAAGGAGACCTATTACATCTAAGCTAATAGTGTGGAATGGTTGTTGCGGGGTAGTTGGTTGATATTGGTATCTAAACTTGAAGCAAGATGCTTCTTACAAGTAAGGCAGGCTTCCAAGACGTCAACGATAGATTCCATCATTCCATCCCAGTAGAACCGAGCCTTAATCCATTCATAGGTCTTTCTTACCCCTCCATGACCGAGGGTAGAATGTGCTTCTAAGATAGCAGGTACGCGTTCTGAGGGTCGAAAGTAAGGTAGCCATTTTGTCCCCACCTGCTTATACAACTTCCCCTCTTCAACCTTAGTGTTGTGGGTTTGCCAGGCTAACATCTTTTAAACAGGCTCATCTATATCCTCCCATTCAGTGGGGGTCATTAAAAGGTCATGTAACCTTTCTGCCTCACTATTATCCAAGTGAAGGACTGGTAGCTGAGTCAACTCATCAACATTTTAGTGATGGGTTCCAGCAAAGTGTTCGATCTTCATGTCATAAGGCTGGAGCTTTAAAGCCCAGCGAGCTAGCTGACCAGTAGGATCCTTTATTTTCTGTAACCACTTTAGAGATGCGTGGTCAGTAACTACAGTGAAGGTGGTTCCATAGAGAAAAGGACGGTAGTGCTTTACAGCCAACAGAACAGCAAGGCACTCCTTTTCAGTGACACTGTAGTTGCGTTCTGCTTTTGACAGCATCTTACTAAAGTAGGATACAGGATGATCCACACCGTGTTCATCTAATTGGGCTAAGATGGCCACAACGGCATAGTCTGAGGCATCAGTGAACAATATGAAAGGTTTATTATGATTGGGGTGCCGCAGAATAGGACGTTGCTTCAGTAGTTGCTTCATCGTCAAAAAGCAGCTTTTTGTTCAGCACCCCAACAGAAAGGGGTATCCTTGGTTAGTAGTCAGACAAGGGGCTCACAGAGTTGAGCATACTTAGGGATGAACTGATGGTAATGCCCATCTCCCTAAAAAACCTGAACATCCCGAAAAAATTTTTAGGGCTGGCATTTTTGAGATGGCTTCGACCTTGTCCTGCATGGGTTGAATACCTTCTTGAGAAATGGAGTGACCAAGAAAATCGAGTTTCCTTTAGAAGAAGGTACACTTTGAGGGCTTCGACTTTATATGAGACTGACGTAACCGTTGAAACACCTCCTTTAAGTGATCAAGATGTTCATTGAAGGTTTTTGATAACACTGTGATGTCATCAAGATAGACGATGACACAAGTCAACTTGTGGTCCCTAAAAGGTGATCCATTGCACGTTGGAAAGAGGCCAGGTGCATTAAACAACCCTTGAGGTAATTGTGTGGGTCGGAAGAGACCTTCACTACAGATAAGAGCTCATTTCTCCTAATCTTAAGGAGAAAGGTCCATTTGCCAATAGCCGCTAGCTAAGTCCATGGCAGAAAAGAAATTAGAGCCTGAGAGTTGGGCCAAGGTGTCATCAATACTAGGATGAGGATACCTATCCTTTTTTTGTGAGGTTATTTTACCTGCGGTAATCCATGACTATTCTATATCCTCCATTCTTCTTTTTTTATACGAAAGAGAGAGGAAGACCAGGGGATTTGTGAAGGAACTAACAACCCCGCATTGAGTAACTGCTGAAGTTCTGTCCTCATTTGCTGTTCCTCCACCTTGGACTTGCGGTAGGATTTTGACCAAATGGGATGGGCATCACCCACATCAATGGAGTGGCACCAGCCCTTAATGTGACCATAATCGTTATCTGATTTGGATAATATGTCACTATAATCATCAAAGAGAGTATGAATTTTGTCCAGCTCATCTTGGGTCAGCTCATCTGAAATATGGAAATTAGTCAAGGTACACACCAGGTTATCCGTTTGCAGGCCCATATCCATCATGGAGCTAATGGAGTGAATCTGTTCATTGTCTTCCACAGGGACTAACGATCCTCTGCCAATCTCCTGGTGTTATTTCACAACTATGTCTTTTGAGATGAGGTTCCCCAACAGCAGCGTAATGGGCCTCTGGTAGGCTGGATCAAGAAAACTAGGCAATACCCGAGGCTCCAAAGGACTGACGTCATCAATACTAATGAGGTGCAACAAGCAGTGGCATGGAATATGAAGCGTGATTTTTTTGTCTACCACTCGTTGTTCACCAGGCTTAATCACGACCTCATCTAAAGCATAAAAAAGGGATACCTTCTCTATCATCCATTGAATCAGGCAACTTCTTTGTGTTGCGCCCAGAAGTGGTATATGACAAAAGTATCACTGAGAGGGGGTATTCGACAAAGCAAGAGTATTCATTCTTACTGGGCTCTTTATTGGTTAAGACTAACGGAACTTCATAGTTGAGTAATGAGAGCAACCTTGCTTCAGGTTGATTATTCCTTAATACTCAATCATAAACTGAGTTCCAATGAGCATATCATATGCGTTGTTATCTAAAGCCACAGCAGTGGCTGATAAAATAAGCTTCCCAACTTGAATGGGAAGGGAAGAGTAGGCCCCAATAGCCCGGGTATTGTTGGGGCCAGCAGTTCCAAACTCTTGCGTGTACTCTAAGATAGGCGCTAACTTGATCTTTTTGATAAGCTTAGTGGAGATCACGTTGACTGGGGAGCCAGTGTCCAAGATGGATAAGATATGGACCTTTTGAATGACTACTTCAACCTTAGTGAGGTTCCATCCAAAGTTAGGTGACAAAGCTAAAACCTCCTTGAGCCGTAAGGTGGAGGTGAGTTTTTTAGCAGTCTCAGGGTAGTTATTCATGATGGTTTGTAATGAACACGCTGAAGAGGTTGAATCAATCCAGCTAAGAATTGATCACCATCACTGACAGTGTCAATCACTTGTGGACACCCTAGGATTTGACTGAGATACGTTTCCTCAGGTATGGTGGTCTCATCTACTGCTCCAGCGTCCAGGTGATCAGGAACCTCTACCTCTGTGGGGACTCCAAATATGTAGTAACCAAAATCATCATAACCCCCCAGATTCGTCCCCAAGGGTATTCTCAACAACTGACAAGGCCACGATGGAGGTAGGAGAGATGGCCACAGGAGATTGAATAGCCTTAGGGCACGCTTTTACCAGCTTAGCTGGAGGGGTAGGCACAGCAGCTTTAGTGAGCTGGTGCAGACGGATGGTTGTTACTACCTTACAGGGTTTTGATTCATAAGCAAGATTGGTAACCTTTTTAGGTTGCACAGAGGGAGCAGGTCTCAACTGATCAACTAGTGGTAACTCCTCAAAAGTAAGAGCTGGATGGATCGCCTCATCTTCCTTTTTTGGTGCACATGAATGGAAATCAGTAACATCTATTAACGCCTCCTTTATATCACGGATATTTTGGAAATGGCGTTTCACTGATATAATTTGCCTAGATAGAGAGGGCTGAGAAGCTAACCCAATTAATAGGGAAGTGATAGAATCATCCAGGGTGAGCATGTTAGAGGTTGTTAACCTTTGCGCAGGGAGGTCAAACTGTTCAGCAAAGGCAAGGAATGGTTCATTCTCAAACATGCTAAGGCGCATAAAGGCCTGTTTTTCCCTGAGTAGACTCTGCTTAGATCCAGATTCAGCCACAAGAGCCTCCTTCATCTCTACCCAGGTGAGCGAAGGGTTCAGGTAAGAAACTATCATTTCTTAAGCTAGGCGGCTTAAACAGGGAAGGATTTACTGAACTTTTTGTATCAGTTGAGCCACACATAACAGATTTATAAACATACAGGTAGGTATGGATGTTTCCTTCGCCAGGAGTAAATTATTTCTTAAGGGGAGATTGTAACGGCGCTGCTCAAGCTCCTTAAGATGGGATAAGGCGTTGGCGAGCTGCTCCTCCAGAGCAATGATTCTGTTAATTGGGGATCCCCTGTAGTGAGCACCATTTTGTGAGAAACCAGCTTATTTATGCTCACTGGTGCATTCCGCCAGCTGGTTTCCACAGATATTATTATAAAATAAAAAATTAAATAAAATGCGTTAGTAAAAATTGGATCTTATGATTTTTACAAAATGCACAATAAGGAAAATTTGATAATATTCCATCTCTGAATATTTAGTATTTAAAGTAATTTTGAAGGTTGAAGGTGAATTTGGGAATATTTTCAGAATTGCCTGCACAAGTCTGAATTAGGAAATTTGAAGGAATAGCATATCATAACTCAGAACCTTACTTCAGGGAAGAGGAAGGAAGGAAGGAGGGGAATTCTGATTGGCCCAAACATACCCATGAGGTAACGTTTTTATAGATTTGAGCCAATCACTACCTGAGAAATTTCTTGCACCTTGGGGGACCCCGCCAAGTCTATAAAAGGGGAGGGTCCCCGTGCAGGTTTGTTGAAGGACTTTGTTGGGGTCAGGGGTGTGCCTTTCAATGGTAACCCCAAAGCCTGTGGTGAGGTCAGAGTAATCTGACTAGCCAATTTTACTATTGCACGTACAGGTTTCAAACTGGTGTTTTATCAATTAGTGGGGTTCCACTGAGAATCAGCCAGGGATTTTTGGCCAATTTCCTTGACTTTTTCATTATTGTTTTCAATAAACGAGCTCTTAATGACATCATAATATTGCAAATGGCTGACATTTCCCTTTTTGGTGGAACTCGACCTACAGCATTCTTATTTTTAGTCAGCAAAGATAAATGTCTGACATAATATTTCTCTATAAAATTAAAACTTATTGTATATCTATTATATATAGTATCTTATAAACGGTTATACTAATAATTTATTTTATTATATTTAATGATTTTATTGGTCAAATTATACTAAATTTACTGATCACCATCTACAGTATTGCATATTTTTAGATTTGGTTCCTTTTATTAGTCAATCTATGTAAATTTATTGATTGCTATCTAAAATAATTCATTATATCAAATTTAGATGAGTTTATTGGTCAAATTATGCAAAATCAAAAGCCATCTATAGTTATTTATGCTTGTCCCGCTATGAGCTCATACTGACTTTATTTTAAACATACCCCCAGCTATAGGACATATCAAAAGTGCTTCAAAGCTATTGCTTCACCAATGTTAGAATTAACTTTATCCAGCGATGAACTGGTTTCACAATAGGCTCCATCACTTCCAAGCCTATTTTGATATACTTATTAAATTAATGGGCAGATACTTGCCCAATAGTTACAAGAGTAATATGAGACCTAAGTTGGATCATCCTCTTTTTGAAGAATATGATCATCCAATTTGGTCCAGTATTTTCATAGCTATGCGTGAACAAACATAGAATAAAAAGAAAAAAACATACATATAGGTCAAATTGATAATTTCCTTCTTTTTTCAAAGTTGGTCAAAATTATTGAGAAATTAAGCCTACTCAAAAAAACCCTTTTTGAAGTCAGCGCCAAATTTAAACTGAATTATAGAATTTTGCTCATAAATACAAATTATATCTTATGTCTGATATGGGCCCAAGTGTAAACTATAAGCAACTTAGAATAGATAGTCCGAGTATATAATTTATAAATACCTATTATAAGTCAGAAAAAAGATGGTGCTGACTTCAAAGAGGGTTTTATTGAGTAGGCTTAATTTCTTAATTATTTCATACTTTTTAGAGCTTAAAGGAGGTTCTTTTTTCCAAAAGTTTTCAAGAAGGTTCTTTTTTCCCAAAAAAAACTTTTTTACCCCCAGCTCTTTTCCCCTCAAAAATTAGTGCATTTTAAAAGTGGCTCTTTTTCCTACTTTTATTAAATATTACTACCTCTATATATTACTTTTGACCCCTTACTAAATCTCTATAAAATTAAAACTTTTTGTTTATCTATTATATATAGTATCTTATAAACAAATAGACTAATAATTCATTTTATTTAATTCAGTTGATTTTATTGGTCAAACTATACTAAATTTACTGATCCCCATCTACATAACTTCATTTTATTAAATTTAGATGATTTTATTAGTCAACTTATGCATAATTTACTGATTGCCATCTACAGTAATTCATTTTATTAGATTTGGTTGTTTTTACTAGTCAATCTATGTAAATTTATTGATTGCTATCTAAAATAACTCATTTTATCATATTTAGATGAGTTTATTGGTCAAATTATGCAAATTATTAGCCATCTATAATGATTTAAGCTCATCCCACTATGAGCTCATACTGTCTGAATTTTGAACATACCCCCCAGCTATAAGACATATCAAAAGTGCTTCAAAGCTATTGCTTCACCAATGCAGAAAAAAGTTTATCCGAAGTTGTATTAGTCCTACAAGTACCCATCGCTTCCGAGTCCATTTTGATATGTTTACTAAATTAATGGGAAGATACTCGTCCAACACTCACAAAAGTAAAATGTGACCTAAGTTGGAGCATCCTCGATTTTTGGAGAAGATGATCATCCAAATTGGTCCGGTATTTTAGAGTTATGCACAAACAAACATAGAAAAAAGAAAAAACATATATACAGGTCGAATTGATAACCTTTTTTTCATAGTTGGGAAAAAGGACAGTTATCCTTTGCCCTGATCTGATGACTCACTTTGCTGCTCACCATATTGTAGTACTTTTTTGCCATGGACTTTTCCAGTAAATATTGCCAAGTGGGTGATCGCCTTCAAAGACCAAACCAAGTGTGCGCTCATAGCCAATAAAGAGCTATTTGAGCCCACAAGGATGCCCCAGGGCCTCTGTAACTCTCAGGCCACTTCCCAGAGGGCCATGGATGGGATCCTTGGGGACTTGAAGCTGTCATGTGTCCTTGTCTACCTCGATGAAGTAGCTGTCTTCTCATGAAATTTTAATGAGCATGGGGAGCATCTTGAGGAAGTTTTCAATCAGCTTTAGAAAACTTCAATGAAGCTCAAACCCTCTAAGTGATCCTTTTTCCAATTGGAGACGGAGTTTCAGGGACACAAGGTCTCAAAGATGGCATTCAGCCCATACTGGACAATGTTGATGCCATTAAAAAGGTGTCACGCTCCAGACCCTAAGGGGTATTCAGGTATTTTTTGCATGGGTGGTTAGTGTTAAATTATAGGTCTACTTCAATTGGGCTGGTTCTTCTTCAGAAAATTTTTGAGTTATAAGCGTCTATGTATGGAGACAATAGACCAGATGGTGACAATATTCAATATATAAACTCCTTGGAAATGACACTTTGAAGAGGTATTCTTCTGTTGGTTACTTGTACAATGGCTCGCTGCCCTAATCTTATAATTCCAAGTAATTTCTCAACTTAATACAATGAAAAGTATTAAATACAAATAGCTTGTATATTAAACAATTAACTTGTAGTGATAAATAATTGTACTTTATCTGTATCAACTTGGAGATAATTTATAGGGCTTGATGTTAACCACATCTTACCCTGACGCCTCATTTTCAATGGCACTTAGCCAGAGAAAAACGTAATAAAATTGTCTGAGGGTCTACAATCCTTATGACTTGTGTCATCTCGCATGGGCTCAGGGTCAGTGTCAAACTTATAATATCTCAAGACAGCATTTATGACGCGTCTGCTTTAGCTTAACTGATGCGTCTCTCAAGCAATTGAAAGCACATACCAAGGTGATTTGTACCATTAATTAGTAATTAATTTAATTGAAACTCAATCAATAATCAAAAGCTAATTTTGACATAGACCAACAAAGCCCATAAGCCGGGGTAATTAAGTTGACTATTATTACTAAGTTTGACTTAACTAACAAAGCCCTTGGGCCCATGTCATCATAGTCACATATTATTGAGTGAAATTGCTAAGCCATGAATCCCAGGTTTGGATATACTTAAAATATTTTTTATCCATAAACATTGATAATTTTTGATATGATACATAATAAATTAGCATCAGTTAATAGTTTTAATTCACCTATCAAATTAACTGATGATTTAGGTCCAGTCAACCATTTAACAGTAATATCATCAGTTTATCCCTCATTTTTGCTTATCTAGCTGAGCCTCTATGTTACCTTCTGAAAAGAACGTACCTTTTGAATGGCATCTGAAACAAGAACAGGCCTTTAATGCGTTGAGGACCGCTCTTTGATTTAAACCTATTTTAGTCCACCCATGTCTTGACCAACCCTCATTGCTGTTCATGGATGTGAGAGATATCGCCATTGGGGCCATCCTAGCCCAGCATGACGAAAATTAGGTCGACCAAATAGTGGCCTATTTTAGCAAGACTCTGAGTAAGGCTGGATGAAACTATAGCATTATCAAGTGGGAATGCTTGGCAGTCTTGCTAGAAATCAAAGATTTTTGGCCTCTATCTCTACAGCACCCACTTTATCATTGTCACCAATAGATCCTTGCTCCTGTGGCGCCAGCAGATGAAGGACCCAGATGAAATTTTATTCAGATGGTCCCTAAGAATACAGAGCTACAATTTCTTCATTGTGTGGGCGTGATCCACTAAAACGCTAATGGCCTCTTCAGGATGGCAATGCTGGCTGCCTTGACCTCCAAGGAATACTGACTGTAAAATCTGATTGTCAACCCAGACGTTGGGTGTTGAATAACTAAAGTCCAAGATTAGCTTTAGAAGATGACCTAGGACACTTAAATAAAAGATGGGCTGCTATACAAGAAGGTTGATAAGAAATGTCTCCCTTATGTCCACCCCTTCTTCACATACTAATGTTATCCTAGATGGCCATATAACTGTGGGACACGAGGCAGTTAAGAAGACTCACAAATTGGCGAAGTCTTCATGTTACTGGGATTAAAAATTGTAGACCATCTAAGATGTCTCAGAGGCCTGTATGGCTTTCTGAACTTAAGGCTGGGACAGTCCTCACAATTAGAACTCAGTTGTTGCCATGACGGAACCCATCAGTGTTGTTAGCATTATTGTAATAAGCCCTTTCCACTGGGCTGTACGGCCATAAATATATCTACTTAGCCATGGACCATCTAATCAAATAGATCAAAGCGATCTTGATCCCCACTTCCACTTCAAAAACCATGGCTCTCTTCTTATTTGATTTTTTTACCCAGAATGAATGCCCACAAAGTTACTTTTGGGCAATTGTTAAATTTTTACCTCGCAGTTAGTCAAAGAAATTACTTTGCTTTTTTCACTAACTATAGTTTTTCCGCTCCTTAAGTGCCATTTCCAATGGGGTGGTGGAACGTGCTAATGTAACCCTTGTCTCTATTTTATGGAAGATGAATAGCTAACCCTGCTCGCTGGAATTTATTATTTACCTAGCGCTTTGATTGCCTACACAATAGATATACCAAGTCATTAGAATGTCCCCCTAGAAGATCTATAAAGATGAGGTACCTGGCTCCCAAGAAGCATTCAGCCTTTGCTTGAAACCTCCGCTCTTGAGAACTCTGAGCTAACTATGAGGGCCTTAGCCAATGAAATTGTCCAGCTTCAATCCTTAGCCACAAAAGGCATTGTCACCACTACCAAGAGAGACATCCTGATTTAATGTCAGCCAACCCTCCTTACCCGTTTTTCAATTAGGTAACCTTGTTCTCTTATATCACCATCTACCTGGAGGTCAAAGTAATAAGTTAAACATTCTTTGGTTTGGACCTTATAAGGTCATTCAAAAGATGAACTCTGAGTACTCCATTGCCAACACCAATCAGGGGACAGTTGTGAATTGAGTGCATGGCCAGTTCCTCCTGCCATATACTCCCCTCTGACATTATCTTCAGTGGGACATTGTTAGGATTTATGATGAGAAAGCCAAAAACCCTGCTCCTGAATTAAGGCACAACCAATCAACTATCAATTTAGTGCAAATGTAACCTCATCCTTAAGGCTTTAAAACTAGATTTGATTAAGCATCATGCATATGAGAATTGATGAAACTGCCTTCAGGAATCCCTTTCCCACTTCCTGAACCTTGAGAGGTGCTGCCCCCACTGCCACGGTCATGAGGATGATGATTTACAAAGAGGGCGCTGGCCAGGTGATCAATCTGGAAGGCTTAAAAAATTCTGATCTGTTAGAGCCACAAAGGTCCCTGTGGTACCGTGTCCCCATATGCCCTATATATATTGATGCTTCTTAACACATTAAAGTAGTCTATGTTTTCCATCTTTTCGTTTTTTGACCTTTCCACTAATTTTCAGCTTTGATCCCATTTTGCAGACTTTGGCGACAGTCAAAAGAACTTCAATGCTAAGAGCAATTACTTTCAATATCCACCAGTTACCTTGGCCGTGGGCTCTTAAGTTCACCTAAGCACTAGCTTAGTGCAGTGCCAAGTTCTAAGAAAAACGCACCCCCTTTTATAAGCTTGAATATGGTTTCAGGGAGAGCTAATATTTCTCTAGCCAATCGCCCTGTAGGAGCTGCTGTACTTGACCAAGCAAGCCATATTTTCAAAATGGTTGATTGGCAGGAGTACATCAAAATGCTTCCTCATGATTATGTCCTGCCATAAAGTCCAATTCAAATCTGCAATCCAAGCCAAAAATAAAGTATCAGATTGAGCCTAAATTCTTAGGACAAATCCCCTCATATCTTTCAATTAGCCTCAAAATAGCTTAACTAATATCAGGCATAAAATAATAAACATCACTTATTTTACTAAATCTTAGTTTTATAGGTTTATGTATTTTTATTATTGAAAATTAAAATCTCGTTGTGGTATATTTTTTCCTGACAAAATCTGTAACAGAGGCTAAGAGTAAACCCTTCAATAAAGTCTCTCTTTCTGCTAAGCATCACTTTTTGAAAATCAATTCAGCCTGAAATTTAGCTCCACTAAAGAGATTTACAAAAACTATTAGCAAATATGGAAGGAAACCCCGCAAAAGAACCCGCAGGCTATGCCAAACGAGCCAGCACCACCCCCAAATGAAGCAACCCTCAGTTACCCACCTCAGGGTCAACCAGAATCACCCGCTCTCAAGCAGCAGCCATTAAAGCAGGCACCACCCCCAACCTGAAGCTACTTTAACTAGCGCCAGTTCACCTGATCGCACTTCTGCAACCTGCACGCCTAACAGCTCTGTGTGCGCTGCCTCCCACCAAACCGCTGGGCCCCCTTCAACCAAGGAGGCCATCACCCACACTGTTTTAATGGCGCCTTCTCAGTTGAATGCAACTCAGCCCATCCAGGCATTCACCTCCCCCATTGTGTCAGCTAATTCAGCCCCATCTATTATTGCTGACGCTGTGTTTCTGGCTCCCTCCATGAGGGGCGATACCCAGTTACCTGGCCCCCAAACCCTCAGATGTAAGGTTGGATTAGCCGCACATTCTGGTTCACTAAGCACCAAATTGGGACAATCTACTCTTCCCAATGGGGATTCAAATGGTTCGGATTTTGGAACTTCACACCAGTTCCAATCTCACCCGTCCCATTTAAACCCCATAATCGGCACTTCTCAAGTCGGCACTTTTTTCCATATGCTGAAAACGACCAATTCACCAATCAGCCAGTGAGTTTTGCCCACGAAATCACAGCAAATACTTGGGCTGAATTTACCCAAATAGATTGGGATGGTGATGAAACATCGCCCTCCTCCCAATTGGCTGGAGTTAATTCCAATATGGATGGGCCTCCCCAATTTAGTGAGGCCCAACAATCACCTGACCCCCAAACCCTCAGATGTAAGGTTGGATTAGCTGCACATTCTGGTTCACTAAGCACTAAACTGGGATAATCTACTCCTCCCAATGGGGATTCAAATGGTTCGGATTTTGGAACTTCACACCAGTTCCAATCTCACCCGTCCCATTTAAACCCCATAATCGGCACTTCTCAAGTCGGCACTTTATCTCCATATGCTGAAAACGACCAATTCACCAATCAGACAGTGAGTTTTGCCCACGAAATCACAGCAAATACTCGGGCTGAATTTACCCAAATAGATTGGGATGGTGATGAAACATCGCCCTCCTCCCAATTGGCTGGAGTTAATTCCAATCTGGATGGGCCTCCCCAATTTAGCGAGGCCCAACAATCCGCCCCTCAATTTAATATGACGCCGGCAACTGCTGTAATATTCCAGCAACAAGGGAACTCCACAAACTTGTTTAAACCAACAGCTCACACTCAACCTGCGATTGCAGCCCAAAGCAAACACAAAGGTACCAAAGGAGCCACTGGGGCGTGGCAAAAACCTCTGGCACCAACGCTACCTAAAGCTGATCCCCGTGAAGTGGCATTTATTGCTGATGTTAAGAAGAAATGGGCTGAAACTAGAGCGCAAATCAGCTCTACCTCGCTCAACCCTCTCCCACGCAATTCACCTTTATTATGGGCATAACCCTGTTGAATTCTATACGGAGGATTACTTCTCATACTTTGCAGCGATTGCGGAGACATTCCCAATTAACACCACCATCCATGAATCAGTGGAGGGCCACTACATCGATGTGGGCTTCACTGAAGCTGCCCTTGCTGACCATGCTGCCACCCTCCAGGTCATTATTCCACGTGGATCGCTTCACATCTCCCACACACGCTCTCACCTGGAGAAAATTTCATGGGTTACTTTTTCCAACCTACCAACGACTGTTGATCCTGAGTCTCTTAAACTGGCACTCCATCGTGGTTTAATGGAGTTAGGGTCTGTTTTTTCAGTGGACTTTAGCGTCCCCTCTTACTATGCTCCCACTCAAAGAGCTCGCACTGCTAGGGTGCCGTTCATCCCCTCCCCCACTGTATCCCGCAACATTGAGGTTATTCCTCGTGTGGCGGTAGTTGGGGCATGCCCTGAGATCTAATTTGTCGACCCTGATTAGGCGCGCCCCCGGTGTTCATGGTGTAACGCCCTTGGACACTTGTATAGTGGCTGCACAGCTCGAAAACAAGCCCTCTTAGCCACCACCCAGGGGCCTATACCAGGCCAAAAACGATCCCACGTGGCCGCAGCAGCCATTCCACAACCCACACAATGGGTTCCCGTTCAAGACCTGTTCCCTGAGGCCTTACGCCTAGCAGTTGAAACAGCTAACCCCACTATTGGTATGGGATACCTTCGCGCTCATGCCCCCCTTCCAGTGGGCACCCCTTCCAATCTCCCAGAGTCAACTCCCTCTCTCACCAAGCGCAAGGCATCTCCCACAGGGTGCCCCTCGTCAGCCACCCCCACTCAGGGCTCCGCGGCACCCCCACCAACCTCCACCAGCGATTTATTGCATCAACCCTCAGCTCCCAATGGAGCTATGCCCACCAGCATGGACTGGCAACCCGCGGCCTGCAGTAGAAGTGCCACCTCAAAGAGTCCTACCCCAACCCCACAGTCCATTTCGCGCGGATCCTTTGCAGTGTTGGAGGAAGTGAATATGGACTCAAACTCATCAAATGGGGACACTGCGGAGGTCACCATTGAGCACCCTCAGGTCCTTCCCCTGCAACGAAGTGGGGGCAGCATCCTAGGCTGGCTTATTGGGTCCTCCGCCCCCCACCCTCTCCTTCCCCATAGAACCCTCGACGCTCCTCACGGATTGCAGCTAATAGTCAAGCTAAAGGACTCAAAACTAGCCGCCTCACAGCAGCAGATTTAAGCGCTTGCAACCCCCAGGACATGGAGGGGAACAGCTATGAGTCCCCATGGCAGCACCCTGGCCCTGTAATCCATCAACGCAAATGGGTTGCGGGACTTTAAGCAGAGAGCCCGCCTACTCCAAAACTTCAGGTCAGCTTAAATTGACATCGCTGCTGTCCAGGAGCCCCGAATCCTCCCCCACAAACAATCTGCATGGAATGAACAGTTTGGAGGCAACTCCTTCTGGACAAACCATGCAGCCCCTATTGTTTTGATCCCCGGGTTAAAACCAATTCTTTTTCACAATATCTAGGTGGCCGCCTCATACTGGCCAAACTCACCACTCCTGACTTCTCTTTCTTCGCTGCAAGCATCTACCTGCCTAATGCAGGTCAGGAGCAAAATCGGCTCTTGGAAGAGCTCGTCCAACTCAATCTCCCACGGAATACAGTCCTCTTAGTAGATTTAAACACAACCATAAGTCGCGTCCGTGACTCTTACCCCCCTGCAGCAAAGGAACGCCTTGGATCTAGTCGCCTCCAGGATTTCCTTCGCATGAGTGGCTTTATAGATGCGCTTCTACCCTCCGCGTCTGGCCTAGGTTGCATGACCAAGATCCAGTATGATGGAGGAGCTTTCCAGTCAGCGTCACGCATAGATATGGCACTGATTGCCCCCTGCTAATTAACCGCGTCTCTTCTCCCATCTCTCGTGACAACCATCTAAGTGATCACAGGTCACTCACCGTTGTCCTCACCACCACACTTAGACCGTCGCGTAGGTTCTGGCCTAGGGTTGCCCCAGCTCTTCTCAACAACCCCTTCACTAAGGAGAAGCTGTCTATGACCATCTGGGAGACTCTCACCTCCCCCACCCCGCCTTCTTGACCACAAGGCTAGATGGGCGGTGACCAAGGAGGGCATCACCCGCGTTGCTTACAACTGTGCCAAAGCCCAGATGACTGCAGCTCGCGCCAGAGTCAAAAGGGCGGAAGCCAGAATCAGACATCTGGAGCGAAACTGCCAGCCTTCGCCCTCTCCCAGATGGTTGGAAGACTGGGAAGCGGCGCAGGAAGCACTCCGCTTGGAGCTCACACTGCAGGAAGAACGGGCAGCAAACTTTACAACATCTCGTTACTATGCTCAATGGGAACGCCCCACCCGCTTCTTCTTTAAGAAACAGAAAGCCTGGTCAATAGCGCAGGATATTACTGCACTGAAGATTGGCACTACAATACATCGATGAATCCCCCCCTTGGGTTTGACCATCTAGTACTAAAAAAAGATTGGCACTACAACCACTTCAAATAAGGAGGAAATCACGCAGGAACTACACCGCTTCTACTCCAGCCTCTTCCATGCCACCCAGGTGGACCCATCGGACATCCAAGACTTCCTGTGGCGGGCTCCAGAGCCGCCCATTGACCCACGGGCTTGAGGCTCTACTGGCGCCTATTTCCATCCAGGAGGTGATGGAAACCCTTCTGAAATCCCCACGGCTTAAAGCCCCAGGCCCAGACGGAATACCCTTCGAGGTGTACCTTCTGGAACCTGCAGTGATAGCCAGAACCCTCCGCGACCTCTTCGCTGCACTCTTGGTGAATGGCGAGGTCCTCCCCGACTCCAGAGGCTCAATCACGACCCTCATTCACAAGAAGTCAGACCGTGAGAACCTGGCGAACTGGCGCCCCATAGCGTTGATCAACACAGACCACAAGCTCTTCACGAAGCTTCTGGCCAACCGCATCACCAAATGGGTGTCACTTCGCATCTCCCCATCCCAGCACGGTTTTATTCTGGGGAGGTCGTTATGGGAAAACTATAATGACCTTCACGTGACTTTGACTGCTAACTCTCGTAAGGTGAATGGCTTTGTGGCTCTCCTGGATATGGAGAAAGCATATGATCGGGTAGCTTGGAAGTATAATGATGCTTCCCTGGCCCGCTTCCATCTCCCACCCGCAGCTAGGCGCTGGATATCAGCGCTCTATGACCAGCTCCACACCAGAGTCCTGGCGCCAATGGAGTTTACAGTGGCAGTACCAGTTAGACAAGGTCTCCGGCAAGGGGACCCCCTGAGCCCTATCTTTAGAGATCGCCCTGACCCCTCTTGGCCTCCTTACAGGACAAGCTAACAGGGATTCTGGTCCCAGGTAAAGCCCCCACATGCACCATGGCATTTGCAGATGACACTGCCATTGCATTTGGCTGCCCTGGGGATGTTGCCCTCGCTGCTGTGACCATTGAGAGGTACACCAAGGCGTCCAACGCCATGGTCAACACCTCCAAGACAACAGTTGTACAGGTCGGCTCCCCCACCTTCCCCCCACCATTTGGTATTGAACCTGAGCGCTGTACCTTCCGTCACCTGGGCGTTCTAACCAACCAACAAGGAGTTGCGCTAAAAGACAATGAGGATTTGCTCCTCGCAGCAGTTAACTCCAGGATTGCCAGCTGGAACCGGCGGCACATCACCCCCATGGTCGAGCTCTGATGGCCAATGTGTTCCTCCTCTCTAAAGTCTGGTTCCTAGCGCACGTCTGCCCATTCACAGATGCCTTTTATACGCGGCTCAATGTACTCCTCCGCTGTTGGATCTGGGGCTCAAACCATCCACCAATGGCCCTCTCAACCATTTCCTGACCCTGCAATGAAGGGGGCCTAGGGCTTCTGGACATGCGATCCCACGCCACCACAATCTTCCTGAAGTTCCTATGGCCGATTGTCTTCTGGGACGCGACCCCCATGCCCCAATGGGCGCCCGCCCTCCGCCAGTCAGCGTCAGCAGCCCTGGGTCTTCCTAGAGCATCTCTGACCTAATTAGGGGAGTGGCTCACAAACCACCAAGGCCATCGCCTAAAACCATCCTCATCCCCCTACTGGAACCAGGCTCTCCTTGCCCTGAAACGAGTAGTCGCGCGGATCCACCATGCCTTCCCATACAGAAGGGAAGGCCCTGGCCTCAGCCCCCGTCGCCATGCAATTGTGCACAATGGACAAGTTGTCACAACTCGCCTCAACCCCCAAGATCGTCCTCCCATCCGCCCAAGACTCCTTGAGCTCCTCCCTCCCTGCGTGAGATTTGACCTTAAGGAATTGTGGAAGGACGTCTATCACCACATCCTGTCAGCAAAGGTGTCCAACACCTTATGGAGGGTGCTCCACTGTTCATACAGGACAGGGGACCAGACTGGCCCTACCTTCCAGCACCAAAGCTGCCCACGCTGTGTGGAGCCTATTGACTCCCACCTCCATGGTTTTTTCATCTGTTCAGGTGTCGCCGCATTTTGGCCAAAGGCCCGCGCGCTCCTCCATGCTCAGCCCTGGTCTGGACACCCTATGCAAGACCTCATGTTTGATCAGACATTGTCTAGTTGCCACCGACCCCTCCGTGTCCTCGCCTATGCCACAGCCATCTGGACCATCCATAACTCCTTCCTTTGTGCTACCTTTGACCAGCAGGTGTGGACCCTTCCACACATGATCACCCACTTTCAGGTACACTTTGAGATGGCCCTGAAGGTCTGCACTATGTCGCCAACCCTCACCCGCTCAGTTGTCACTGCAGCACGGCTCTGGCGCGCAAACCCTTCTCCCTTTCTCGATGACTCCTCCCTCCCCTTCCCTCGCCTCAGGCTCTTAGGAGCCCAGGCGTAATTTAATAAACATCGATGAATCCCCCTCAGGTTGGGACCATCTAGTACTAAAAAAGTAAACCCTTCAATACCCGTGATAGTGTTGAAATTCTGTGTCCCAGCACCTGCAATCATCAAAGTGCCAGGATTTCATCAGACACATTCAGTAATTAATACTATGATGTGCTTTTTGTAAAATGTTAAGTACCTATTTATACTAATTTTCATATCTCGTTTATCAAGGCTACTGTCTTTGTATAGTACCTTGTTATTTCTTGTGTGAGACAACCGTGAAGTTTGGATTTGATGTCTAGTCACCAGTTCCTTCAGATAGGGTAACTATACTTTATAAACAAGCACATGCTATAAGCTACAAATAATATAGTTTAATTGTGGTAAGCCTAAAAATCACTTGGTGACAGAAAATAGCAGCTCTAGTCAGGATAACTAAGACCTAAACAAGTCTGAAAAAAATTATATTTTTAAAATAATTAAATAAAATGAC
Source organism: Massospora cicadina (assembly GCA_022478985.1). Lineage (NCBI taxonomy): Eukaryota > Fungi > Entomophthoromycota > Entomophthoromycetes > Entomophthorales > Entomophthoraceae > Massospora > Massospora cicadina. Next base: position 30,518 of record JAKSZP010018782.1, on the reverse strand, counting down.
TAGATGGAATAACACCAAGCTAATAAACATTTCATATTTAAATTTATTGCGGGGAAGGCCAACCATGGGATGACACTTCCGAATATGACTCAGACGAGACAAAACTCAGTACCAGGTGAGGCACCCCAGAGAAGCGATGCTATCTCTTGTTGCCAGCGGGAACGCCACTTATGGGAAGGGGGAGGGGACGTGTGTAGGGGGCGTAGCCACTATTGAGCATGTGTGGAGGAAGGGGTCTGATTTGATGAACCAGACTGGGAACCAGGAGGAGACCAGCTGCCGGCGACGTGGTGGGAGATATCCAAACATCCACGCTTGAAAGTGGTCCACCAAATGAGACCGCAATCTGTGGACAGCTTCAGGGAGGGTGGGGATGGATCCGGCGATGGCATCCAAGACAATCGTGTGGATAGTCCACATGGCGATTGCAACCACCAGAGCACGAAGGGAGGGTGGGAGGGGGAGGCCATTGATGAAGCAAACATATCTCTTGACAGACTGAAGGGATGTGTTTGATCCTGGCCTAGCAGACGATGGACTTCGCGCCATATTACTTTAGAGGTGGGGCACTTCTCCAGGCGGTGAAACAGCGTTCCATACTGGCCACACACGACACAGGATGAGTGTAAAGCATTAGAGCGCTCAGCTGTACGATACACCCGCCTCAGGCAGCGCCACACATGGGAACGGACTTGAGGCTGCAACAGAGGATGGTGTGCGTATTTCCAGATAGTCTTTTGGGTCTCAGTGGAATAAGGGATGTCCATCATGTCCAGGTAGTCCACCCTGGATAGGACTTGGGGTCGAGTGGGGATCACGCCATCATGGATGGGTAGCCCCTGTACCTCTTGTGTGAACTGAGGAGAGGGGCGGCCTCTTTGGGTTGTATGTCCACTAATACGAATTCTCCACTCTGCGCTTCGCATGGAGAGTAGGATTCGTTTGTAGTGGGTTTTTGTCCCGTGAGGACCTGTGGCTGATGTGTGTGATGCAAGGTATTTCATCAGGGAGTGGGGGTTTGATGGGTTGTTGAGGCCCAAGGCTCGGGAGAAGTTGGAGCGGGCCGCGCGGGACCAGTGTTGGGATGGGAGTGTAGGAGCAGTGACGGCCGCAATCCAGGTGCCTAGGATCTTGGCGGCATGGGCTTTGAAGTCAAGTAGGCCCATGCCACCATGATGATGAGGGCCAAACATGACCTCTAGCCGTACTGGTGGAGGGCGGCCTGACCAAAGCCAACCTTGTAGCAAAGCATACAGGGATTTGAAGAAGCTTGGGGAGAAGGGGATGGCGTGGGCTCCAAACCAGACTTTGGATAGGAGCATAGAGTTGGCAAGAACAACCCTGCCAGTGAGGGTAGTAGGGTGGGCTCTGAGAGAGGCGATTCGCTTCATCACGTTGTCCAGTATATGGCCCTCCATTACTGCTGATGCGTATCCTCCTGCCTCCAACCACACGCCCAGATGGCGTACCAGTCCTATGGTAGGTCGCGGCACAAAGGGGAGCACCAGTGGAGCGGTGTGTTTTGTGTTAGTAAGGCGTGGACTTGGGCGAGCAGCTGGGCTGGGTTGGGAACTACTTGCTGGGGCCCAGCAGTTCTGAAACCGACCAAGGAGGATGATTTTGGTTTTGGAGGCGTTTGGTGCTGCGTTGCTTACCCGGGAATATTCCTGGATGAGGGCTTCAAGCGCGCATGCATCTTTATTATTAGACACCCCCACCACGCAATCATCTGCAAATGCCATCATCTTGACTGGGGTTTGGCCTGGCACATGGACCCCAGTGAGTTGGGCATTCACATTTCGCAGTAGTGGGTCAAGGCTGAAGTTGTATAAGAGTGGGCTCAGGGGGTCCCCTTGTCGCAGGCCCCTTTGAGGATGGACTACATCCATTAGGAAACCTGGGCCGCGCACAGCCATTGTTGCAGATTCTGTGAGCAGCATCACCCAGTTAATGAAGCGGGGAGGTAGGCGGAATTGTTGGAGGCAGGCCCTAAGGTATTCCCAGTTTACTCTATCATAGGCCTTTTGTTGGTCCAAGAATACAAGTGCCCCAGGGGCTGTGGACTGACACACATTAGCCACAGAGTGCACATTATCCCAAATCGACCTTCTGGGGATGAAACCGAATTGTTCTGGAGAGATGGTGGCAGATGCTACAGTCCCTAAACGGTTAGCCATGATTTTTGTTAAAATTTTGGTGTCTGTGTTTGTTAGAGAAATGGGGCGCCAGTTGGCTAAGTCTAGCCTATCCCCTTTCTTGAAGAGTGTGACTGTAAAAGCCTCATGTCCTCCTGGTAGGAGGCACGTTTCCAACAGGCTTTGGTTGAGTGAGGCTAGCAGCAATGGGGATATATATTTAAAATATTTTTTGTAGAACTCATATGGAATGCCATCTGGGCCTGGGCATTTTCAGTTTGGCGCACCGCGAATGGTAGTCCATAATTTGTTCGGAGTAATTAAATTCATTATTTCTGGGTATTGGAAAATGGTGCGGATATGAGCTCTGTCAAGAAATTCTGCCATTTCGGCTGGCTGAATTGGTTCAGCTTGGTATAACTCGGAGTAATTTCTTTGCATTTCGATTGCCACTTCAGCCAGTGTGTCCATGATAGAATTATCCAATCTTTGCACCTGTGTGCAGGCCACGCTCTGGCGTGGTGCAAAAATTTTTTGAAGAAGTATGCGGTGCACTTGTCACCTTTAGTGATGCATGTGGCCCTGTATTGGACACAAACCTGATGTTTGTGTTGCCTTTCAAGTGCGTTGAGGTGTGCCGCTGCCTCTGCCCACTTCTGGCCCCATGCAGAGCTATATCCTGAGGCTGGAATGTTGGACTCCAAGTGGGCTAATTCTGCCAGCATGCGCGATATAACCGCCATTGTGGCTCATGAACATCTGGATGAGAGATGGCGATAGTGGCGGATGGTGTCTTTTTTGAAAGTTGCCCATGTGGAAATGGGGTCCGCGCAAAACGGTGCAACAAACAATTTTGCCAAAGTTGCCTCTTCCACCCACATGGAAAATCCTGGCGATGCAAGCTCTGGGGGCAGATTTTGCACCAATGTGGGGCCTTTGCAACTGTGACGGGTAAGTGGTATGTTATTGAGACCAGTCATGGGTCAGAGAATTCCATTTTCGTTGTTTTATAGTGGGAGATGTGGGGATGGAATTTCGCCAGTGCTAGAATAAGGTCAATGCGGGTCATGGACCTTAATTGGCTGTTGTGGATGTGGGGATGCGTCATGTTTTCGAGCAGTGGGGCATGTCGCGGCAGTGCATCCATTAACCCAAGGGTGGCTTTTAGAATGCATAGTTCTACGTGACCCTGTGGGGCGTGGGGTGAGGGTGGCCACCGGTCCGTTGGTGAGGTTAGCCAACAGTTCATGTCACCGATTAGGAAAGAATTGGGGGGTAGCGGGAGGGATTTGACCAACAAGAAAAATTCCTGACGCTCTTGTGCACCATTTGGGGCGTAGATGTTGATGATTGTGTGTGCAACATCAGCCCAAGAGAAAGTGACAACGAGCACTCAGTCATTTAGGAATGTTTCTGAAGATGTAAATTTAAAAAAATTGTTTTTCCAAATTAGCACCCCACAGTGCTTCGACCAAAAGGATAGGGATGGTAGAAGCATTGTTTTCCAAGCATCCTCAGAACCTCATGGACAGTGGGTTTCCTGGATGGCCAGGATATCCACATGTAAATTATTTTGTAAAAAACTCAGTTTCCTAGCCCAGGACGGGGAGGCCTTGAGTCCGGTGATATTCAGCATCCCTAGAGTGAAGGTTTCCCCAATTGCACCTTAGGTGTGAGGGGGTGGGCCCCCTGGCCCACCAGCCTCTTCCAGGTCCCCACGGGCTTTCACAGCAGCGCAGGTATTAGCAGCAACACTATCGGGGTTTTTGTTAATTTTTGCGGAAAGAGTCGCGTTGGCTTTGGCCTTCACTTTTTGTTTTCCCAACGTCGGACGAATTTTTTGCGGTGCGGATAAGTTCAGTGCACCGTCGAGTGGGGCAAAAATTTTTTTTCGGTTGGGATAGGTCCCAAGTCAGTTTCAACTGGGGCTTAGGTGCAGCGATTGGGTGAGATCAAATCTCCCATCAGATCCTCAGAATGAGTGGCCCATTTGGCTTGGGCCTCCCAATCTGATTGGGTGATGGATTCCCAAGTTGCTTCCACCGCGAAGGTCTCCATGTCCTCCTGGCGTTGTGAGTGTGGGATGGTGGTGGTGACCTTGGCCGCTTCCTTGGCCGCAGTCCTATGGGCCTGCTTGGCCTTCTTCCGCTCCTGCGGGGAGATGGGCTTTACCAATAGGTAGCAGCCTTGTGCTCCCCACGGGAAGGCCTCTTTGGTGCTTGCAGTTGGTTCATAGTGCGCCTCTCCGCTGGTCATGGCTGCCGAGGGGTGCTCTTGGAATTTAATGCCCTCTTTAATGGGGCACGCGTGTGCCTTATGGCTGAACGCATCACAGTGGGTGCAAATGGGGGGCGCGCTGTCCACGGTTACCCGGAATGGGTGGGTGGTGTGCCCTGCAATGTCAATAAAGGTGGAGTGCGGGATCTGGGTTAGGTCCTTTGTGATCTCCTCAGATGGGGTCAGAACTGCGATGGCTTTGCCGGTGCACAGGTGTGGCATCAGCGTGAAATGTTGCATTTCGAAAGATTGTATTTCGCCATATATGGTGAGACCATCTTTCAGGTGTTGCTCCAAAATGTCACGTTTTACCATAGTAGGCAAAAAGTCAAATGTGAGGAAAATTTGGTTCAATTTTGTCCATCTGGTGCATTTAGTTTTGATGACCCGTTGCCCTTCAGGGAGGTTGACCACTATGCGCACTGCTGCAGCCTCATCTGCTGCTATTTTGCTTTCAAAACCTAGGTCCAGCCAACCATGCGACATGGAGTGAGGTGCAACGTACACATGCGGTCGGGAAAATTTTGTGTACATCTTCACAAAATTTTTCCCATAGAACCGTTTTTTGGATGTCCAGATACACACGGACTCCAAATTCACCGACGAAAGTGGCTGGGAATGTGGCGTATTGATGTACTGGTTGCATTGTGCTTGCCACGCGAGTATCTCCGGGGAAATTGTGACCGCCGGTTTTTTAAATTTTTTTCTATTCCGCCAGATTCTCCGGGGCATTTTTGAACGTTAGAGGCCGCGGGCCTTCCGCCTGCTCCTCTTGCTTTGCTTGCCCAACTGCTCCCAGACATGGGCGCAGACTAATCCCCTCTATGAGATTATCAAACTGGATTTAGTCTTGAATTGAATGGGCTGCAAAAGTGTTTGCAACGAGAAAGAAAAGTTATAAACATTTCATATTCAATAGATTAAATTCCTATGTACAAACTTGAGGAAAATACATTTGCAATATCTTTCTTTCACTTTGATACCTAAATCAAAGCCAAATTTGGATTTTCTTTAAAAAAAAACAAGATCAACCTCTCAATAAAGACAAAACTTACCAATGTCAATGCAATCGACGCCTGATGCCCCAGCTTGGGTGGTGGTGCACTGCCATCTGGCATCTTTTGGCCACCACTGAAGCGTGCCCAGGCTGGCTCTGCTAGCCCTCCTTAATGCTACCAGGCGTTATGTCCCCTCTTGGGACTTGGCCCACTACTTCGCCAGCTCTCAGGCAGTGCTCTGGAGCCCTTTGGTGCTCCCATGGAGCAATTTGCATTTTGGTCTCCAAGTCATATATGGGAATCTCTTCCTATATGCAAGCGCGGCCATCATCAAGATGGCCACAGAAGTTTCAAACCTGCCAGCTATATTGACTTCTGTCCCTTTAAATGGTACTTCAACCTTGTCTTCCGCTCTGAAGCCAATGCAGTGGCAGCAGCCAAGCTGCAATTAATTATTAAAAAATTCCTTTGCCCACCATTCGCACCCTGCTCCTGGATAAGGCCACTTTGGTGGTCCAGTTCGCTGGGTTGCCCTATTTCCTTTCCCCCAAACACCTCTGCCACAAGCTCACGGATGGTTTGGCCATTTACAATGCAGACCCTATGTTGCAGTTTGTGGTTCCCAATGGGGCAGATTGGTTAGTAGGGCCTCACGCCTTTGCAACAATCTGCCCATTTCATCACAACTCTCACCTCGCGATTCTCCCCCCGCACTGTGATCAGATCTGCCCCAGATCACCCATTCTGGATGTGCATTGAAAATGGCTGTGCCATTTGCCCCTTGTGCTTTGAGCTCAACCACTCAAAGCACAAGAGCCCTGAAGTTGCTGCTTCCACCGCGTCCACCACTCAGGGCTCAGGTGCTGCCCCAGCAGCTGCCTCACCCCTATTTTTTGAATGGGGCTCAATCCTTCTGCCCCCATCGTTGGGGAATTATGGTGCTGCTTCCAAAGCAGCGGCAGATAAAAATTTAAAAAAAGTTAAAATTTTGAAAAATTAAACTGGATTACGGAATCCTGAGTTAATAGCTGAACCAATTTCAGCTGAGCTGCCATGGTTGACAGCATGTGGCCAATCAGCTCTGGCCACAGCCCCCAATTCCTGTGGCTGGCCAAGCGCTGGCTAAATCCAACACATTTGGGGCTCTCAAATGGATTGATGAGAGATATTCAGCTGTACTACGTAAAGCCTTATTTGCTCTATAGGGGTTCTTTGTTGACCCTCCCAAATCACATTCCCACCATTTTTGTCCAAAAAATGGGTTTCCCATTTATAAAAATATTAACAAAATGGCAGTTGCAGCTGAAGCCTCCCCAGCCAACACCCTCCTACGCCAGAAACTCCATGGGGCAATGGAGCCCCTTGTTGAGGGTAACCTATCCCTAATTTTCCTCATGATTTTGAGGAAAATGTGAAGTAAAAAATTGATGAGCTTGCTTTATGTGCTTGGTGTGCTTGCATTGACGCAGCAAAAACTTCTCTTTTTGACCCCAATTATCCCAAAACCTTCCAGAACATCAAGTCATTTACTTTTGTGCCAGCTCTCATTATTTTTGCTGAGCATCAACTTGCTCAATATATTGAGGCGATGGACACCACTGCCATCAATAATGAAGAAAACCCTCAACTATACCTCCTTATGCCCCATGTCGCTGATGCTCCCACCCCGATGCTGTCTGCCATGGTCTGCCATCTAAAGCGGGCTCCAGACAAAATTTTTCTAAAGCCTCCTCGCCATCTGATATGGCTTCCTAGGCTGATAACCTAGGGGCTATATTAAGAATTTTTTCAATTTATATTAATCCCTTTGTTTGGCCCATTTGCAAATAAAGATGCGTGGCGGCTCCCCCTTTGGATTGGGCACCATTAGTACTAAAAAAAGAAAATACATGTGAAATTGCTAATTGTCATATCACATCCCTGAAATAAAAAGGATGGTGGCCCTTGTGGACTGTTGATGTAAGAAACCATATTTAAGTGTTCTCTTGATGGGCGATCTATTAAAAGGGAAGTATAATTTAGTTGAGTATTAATCCATGATTCCTGAGTTATTTAAATAAGACTCAATTATATTTTCTAGTGGGTGCAAGATGCGTTAAAATCAAGTAGTTTAACCAGCAATCCCCAAGACCTCTCATTTCCTAATGGGAGGACAAAAACTGATAAAATGATTTCTTAAACATTGTAACTCTTAGGACATCAATAAGGGCAACCTTGCGGCTGTCATTTGCCACATTGCATTAAGAAGTTGTTCTGAAATTATATAATGAATAAATCTTCTAAGGACCCACTTCCCAAAGCAATTAAACAACTATTTCAACAGAAAGTTACCTTGACTCATAAATATTTTCTGGTATGAGCTAAACTTAAACACAATGGTGTGAAAGTCACCTGATGGTTTGAAAGTCTAGGTGATCTCATAATGTACCACATTAATAGATTGTGCATCTAAGCCTTGACAGATAAGGTGAAGTAAGTAATTGTGCCAAACAGATCTCTGCCACCTGTAGAAAAGGTGAAGAGCTCTCAAATTGCACTAAACTAATTCCACATGCATGGACTGATGCACACGTGTCATCTTTGCTCAGCCACCCACTAGTCATTAATCTTTGTAAATAATTCATATAGCCCACAATTTAACAATGGAGGGACCAACAGTCTGCCTAGGTTTTGACTTGCTAATGGGAAAGTATGCACCAAAATGACTCTTTTTAAGCAGTCACCAACGCCTTAAAGGATTGTAGAAAGTCCAACTCTATTAATAAATGTACACAAGGCCAACAAAACTTATTTAAATAGCAAATTTTCCTTTGATAATACCAAATGTAAACATAAACAGACTTTTTTTATAGGTTTGGTAGGTAGAATTCAGATAAAAGAATGATGGGGTGTGAAGTTAAGCTAAGGTATACTCTGGTATGGGTTAAACAATTGTTTTATAATTTGTGAGTGATAAGCTTAACAGATACTCAGCACCAGCGACTCACATCTCATGTTGGGGGACTTATAGTAAAACGAATAACACAAACTATCTATCACAATCATACAATAGCTCTTAGAAAAAAAAATTTTAACTGTAAACCCTTTTATAAAAATTTACTGTACAGGGTTTATTGACTGATGTCAAATAATAAAGGAGATGCTATTACTATGAAGACAATTATCTATACTTAATTTCTCTACAAGTGGTTTTAAACTCACTTAGGTATCCTTTTACTGTCAAGTGATATCTACTTCACTCAAGGTTACTAAGAAATAAAAATGGGTAGATATACCCTCAACTTATTTAGAAAAACATGATTATATGATATATTTAAAATTTTTATTGCGGGAAGGCTGACCAGGGGATGGACACTTCCAAAAATAAACACAAAAAAATGAAACTCAGTAACAGGGAAGGCACCCCAGAGAAGCAATGCTATCTCCTGTTGCCAGCGGGAACGCCACTATGGGGAGGAGGGGGGAACGTGTAAAGGGGTTATAACCACAATTGAACACATGTGGAGGAAGGGGTCCGAGTTGATGAACCAGACTGGGAACCAGGAGGAGACCAACTGACAGCAACATGGTGGGAGGTACCCAAACATCCACACTTGAAAGTGGTCCATCAAATGGGACCAGAATCTGTGGACAGCTTTTGGGAGGGTGGGGGTGAAGCCTGCGATGGCATATAAGACAATTGTGTGGATAGTCCACATGGTGATTGTGACCACCAGAGCACGGAGGGAGGGTGGAAGAGGGGATACCATGGATATAGCAAACATATCCCTTGACAGACTAAAGGAATGTGCCTGATCCTGGCCAAACAGACGCTGAACTTCGCGCCATATCGCTTCAGAGGTAGAGCACTTCTCCAGGTGGTGGAACAGCGTTCCATACTGGCCACACATGATGCAAAATGAGTGTAAAGTGTTAGAGCGCTCAGCCATATGGTACACCCGCCTCAGGCAGTGCCACACATGGGAATGGATATGAGGCAGCAACAGAGGGTGGTGTGCTTATTTCCAAATAGTTTTCTGGGTCTCAAGGGAATAAGGGATGTCCATCATGTCCAGGTAGTCCACCCTGGATAGAATATGGGGCCATGTGGGGATCAAGCCATCTTGAATAGGGTAGCCCCTGTACCTCCTGTGTGAACCAAGGAGAGGGGCGGCCTCTCTGGGCTGTGTGTCCACAAATATAGATTCTCCACTCAGCGCTCCGCATGGAGAGAAGGATTCATATAAAGTGGGGCTTAGTACCATGAGGACCTGTGGCTGATGGGTGGGAAGCCAGATATTTCATCAAGGAGTGAGGGTGAAATGGATTGGTAAGGCCCAAGGCGCGGGAGAAGTTGGAGTGGGCCGCGCGGGACCAGTGTTGGGAGGGGAGCGTAGGGGCGGTGACAGCCGCAATCCAGGTGCCCAGGATCTTGGCAGCATGGGCTTTAAAGTCGAGCAGGCCCATGCCACCATGACGATGAGGGCCAAACATGACCTCAAGCCGCACTGGCGGTGGGCGGCCTGACCAAAGCCACCCTTGCAGAAGGGCATACATAGATTTGAAAAAACCTGGGGAGAAGGCGATGGCGTGGGCTCCAAACCAGACTTTGGAGAGGAGCATAGAGTTGGCTAAAACAACCCTGCCATTAAAAGAAGTAGGGTGGGCTCTGAGGGAGGCGATGTGCTTCGTCACGTTGTCTAGAATATGACTTTCCATTACTGTTGAGGCATACCCGCCTGCCTCCACCCACACCCCCAGATGGCGGACAGGCCCAATGGTAGGGCGTGGCACGAAGGGGAGCACAAGTGGGGCGGTGTGAGGTGGGCAGGGAAGGCGAGCACGTGTGCGAGCAGATGGGTCAGGCTGGACACAGGTCGCTGGGCCCAGCAGGTTTGATACTGACCAAGGAGGATGATTTCAGTTTTGGAGGCGTTCATTGCAGCATTATTTACCCGGGAATAAACCTGGATGAGAGCTTCAAGCGCGCGTGCATCTTGATTATTAGACACCCCAACCACACAATCATCAGCAAACGCCATCATCTTGACTGGGGCTTGGCCTGGTACATGGACCCCAGTGAGGCGGGCATTCACGTTTCAAAATAGTGGGTCAAGGCTGAAGTTATATAAGAGTGGGCTAAGGGGGTCCCCTTGGCGTAGGCCCCTTTGAGGGCGGACTACTTCCGTGAGGAAGCCAGGGCCACGCACTGCCATTGTTGCAGATTCCGTAAGCATCATCACCCAGCTGATGAAGCGAGGGGGTAAGCGGAATTGGTGGAGGCAGGCCCTGAGGTATTCCCAGTTTACTCTATCATAGGCCTTCTGTTGGTCCAAGAATACTAGTGCCCCAGAGGCTGTGGACTGGCATGCGTTAGCCACAGAGTGCACATTGTCCCAAATCGACCTTCTGGGTATGAAAACGAATTGTTCTGGGGAGATGGTGGCAGATGCTACAATCCCTAGATGGTTAGCCATGATTTTAGTTAAAATTTTAGGTGTCCGTGTTAGTTATAGAAATGGGATGCCAGTTGGCTAGGTCTAGCTTATCCCCTTTCTTGAAGAGTGTAATGGTGAAGGCCTCTTGCCCTCCTGGTAGAAGGCGCGTATCCAGAAGGCTCTGGATAAGGGAGGCAAGCAGCAGTGGGGATAGATATTTGAAGTACTTCTTATAGAACTCAAATGGAATGCCATCAGGGCCTGGGCATTTCTGATACGGTGCACCATGGATGGCGGACCAGAGTTCATCTGAAGTAATCAAATTCATTAACTCCAGGTATCAGGAAACGGTGCAGATGTGAGTGCTATCAAGAAATTTTGCCATTTTGGCTGGCAGAATTGGATCAGATTGGTACAACTCAGAGTAATACTTTTGTATTTTTATCACCACTTCAGCCAGCGTATCTGCGACGGAATCGTCTGACCTCTGCACCTGTGTGCAGGCCACGCTCCGGCGCAGTGTGAAGAATTCTTTAAAAAAATAAGCGGAGCATGTGCCACCCTCCGTAATGTGTTTGGCCCTATACTTAACACAAACCCGATGTTTGTGTTGCCTTTCAAGTGCGTTGAGGTGGGCGGCTGCTTCTGCCCACTTCTGGCCCCAAGAGGGCTGTAGCCCGTGGCTGGGATGTTGGACTCCAGGTGTGCCAACTCTGCCAGAGCACGCGAGATGATGGCCAAGGTAGCTTGTGAGCATCAGGAGGAGAGGTGGTGAGCATGGCGGATGGTATCCGCTTTAAAGGTTGACCATGTGGAAATTGGGTCTGCACAAAACGGTTTAATAAACACTTTTGCTGAAGTCACAGATTCCACCCATATGGAAAATCCTGGTGATGCAAGTTTGGGTGGGCGGAGTTTGCACCAATGTGGAGCCCTGGCCACTGCAACGGGTAGGTGGTAGGTTATTGAGACCAGCTGGTGATCAGAGAAATCGATTTTTGATGTGTGTAAGTGGGAAATATGGGATTGAAATTCACTGGCGTGAGGATAAGGTCAATGCAGGACATGGACCTTGACTGGCTGTTGTGGACTTGGGGACACGTCATATTATCAAGTAGCAGAGCTTGCCATGGCAGCGCGTCAAACAACCTAATGGTGGCCTTTATGACGCGAAGTTCTGCATGACCCTGGGGGGTGTGGGATGAGGAAGGCCAGCGGTCTATGGATGTGTTTAACCAACAGTTCATGTCACCAACTATGAAAGGGTCGGGGGTTAACAAAAGAGATTTGACTGATGAGAAAAATTCCTGATGCTCTCGTGTACAGGTTGGGGCATAAATGTTGATGATAGCGTGCACCACGTTGGCCCACAAAAATATGTCAACGAGGACTTGGCCATTGAGGAATGATTCAGATGATAAAAATTTAAAAAAATTGTTTTTCTGAACAAGCACCCCACAGTGCTCAGACCAGAAGGAAAGGGAAGAAAGGAGCATGGTTTTCCAAGCATCCTTGGAACTTCGCAGATAGTGGGACTCCTGGATGGCCAGGATGTCCACAGGTAACTTTTTTTGTAAAAAACTCAGTTTCCTAGCCCAGGACGGCGAGGCCTTGAGTCCAGCAATGTTCAACATCCTTAAAGTGAAGGCTCCCCCCTTTGCACCTTAGGTGCAAGGGGTGGGCACCCAGGCCCACCAGCCTCCTCTTGATACCCACGGGCCTTCACGGTGGCATGGGTGTTTGAAGCAACGCTATTGGAAGATTTGTTAATTTTAGCAGACAGGTTCGCGTTGGCTTTTGCCTTTGCTTTTGGTTTCCCCACTATCAAACGAATTTTTTGTAGTGCGGTCAAGTTTAGTGCACCAACGTTTGGGTCAAAAAAATCTTTTTCAGATAGGTTGGAGACAAAATCGGTTCCAATCAGGGCTTGGGCACAAATGTCAGGTGAGATTGAGTCGCCCATTGGATCCTCAGATTAAGTGGCCCAATCAGCTTGGGCATCCCAATCTGATTGGTTGAGGGATTCCTGAGTTTCTTACGCCACAAAGGTTATAATGTCCTCTTGGCATTGGGAGTGCACACACACATAGTGGAGGCGACCTTGGCCGCTTCCTTGGCCGCGGACCTGCGGGCCTGTTTGGCTTTCTTTTGCTCTTGAGGGGAGACAGGCTTTACTAGTAAGTAGCAGCCTTATGCTCCCTACGGGAAGGCCTCTTTGGTACTGGTGGTTGGTTTATAGTGAGCCTCCCCGTTGATCATGGCTGATGAGGGGTGCTCTTGAAATGTGATGACCTCCTTGGTGGGGTATGCATGTGCCTTATGGCCAAACACATTGCAGTGGGTGCAGATGGGGGGTGCGCTGTCCACAGTTACCCGGAAAGGGTGGGTGATATGCCCCTCAATATTAATAAAAGTAGAGTGCAGGATCTGGGTTGGGTCCTTCACAACCTCCTTGGCTGGGGTCAGAACTGCAATGGCTTTGCTGTTGCACAGGTGTGGCATCAGCATAAAGAGTTGCATCACAAAGGATTGTATTTCGCCATATACAGTGAGACCAGTTTTCAGGTACTGCTCCAGAACAGCACGCTTGACCATAGTGGGCAGAAAGTCAAACGTGAGGAAAATTAGTTGGATTTTGTCCATCTGGTTTGCTTAGTTTCAATGACCCACTGCCCTTTGGGGAGGTCAATCACAATGCGCACCGCAGCAGCTTGGTCTGCTGCCTCCTTGTTTTTAAAACCGAGATCCAGCCAACCGCGTGACATTGAGTGAGGTGCAACGTACACTGTGGTCATGAAATGAATGTGCACATCCCCACAAACTTTTCCCACAACGCCATTTGCTGAATATCCAGGAACATCAGGACTCTGTATTCCACCAATGATAGTGGTTGAGAGTGCGGCATCTTGATGTACTGGTTACATCACACCTGCCAAGTGAGGATTTCTGGGGAAATAGTAACCGCCGGTTTTTTATTTTTATCTAATCTGCCAGTTCCTCCAGGGCATTTGCAAACGTTGGAAGTCGTGGGCCTACCACCTGTGCCTTTTACCTTACTTGCCCAACTGCTCCCTGACATGGGCGCAAGCTAATCTCCTCTGTGAGATTATCATACTAAAGTCAGACTTGAATCATATAAGTTGCAAAAGTGATTTCAATGAGAGAGAAAAGTTTAATATACCTAAAATTTCTAGATATTCCTTTATAAAATAGCAAAGGGATTTGTATATATTATATTATAGTTTTGTGATCAATTCTCTAGTTGCACCTCTATCTAACGGGATTATTGTTAATGAAGTTGCTTTAAAAAAGAAATTATATCCATTATGTTTATCTTTTCTGTAATCTATCCACTTAATGGCATACATAAATGACTATATTTGATCCTCACAAGCTGACCTCCAAAATAGCGCGTTCCAACGCATTTATCCAATACCTAATAATTTAACCTTTACAAACTAGCGGCCATTCTTAGGCAATGGAATTGTCATATTTACATGAATTTATAGAGGGTATTAACAACAGGGACAAGGCTGGGTGGCAGGAGGTCCAGAAGGTGAAATTCAGGCCCTTCCTGATCTCAAGCACACCTTGGATCAACTCTGGGTACAGGCTAGGTATGCTCAGGTTGGTATAAGTGAGGTGCCCAAAGCCCAGCCCCCTGTATTGGCTCTAGGGCTAAAAAAACTAGTTTTGAACTAAAGGATTATGTGACAATTTAGTTGATTGTGGACGGGGGTTCAAAGCCATTCCATTTACAAAATTGCGAGCTCATTTCAGGAACAACTTCAGTCAGTTACCCAAGCTAGTAAATTTTGAGTATGTGACCCTTTTAGATGGAAGTGTGCACCTATTGGCGCACCAAGACTTAGTACCACTTCCGCCAATCCAAAATTCCCCCAAGTTGGCTTAAGTATCTTTGCTCAAGACCACAATTTCTTGTTGGTCATCTTTCCCAATAGACCCCATAGTCATTTTACTATTTTTTTATGTTATCTTAGGAGACCTGTGTGTGGACCTCTTTAAGGAGGTCTTGCGACGTGTTAGCTGATTTATTTTATTTAAAATCATCACAGCCTCAGGTACACCTCTGGTCCTACAAGGTTCCCTCCAAACCCAGTCATCAATGCACTCTACCCTGTACCAAACTTGGTTAGGAACAGCCCTTTGGGCCATGGCCAAGTTCTGAATCTTACTCAAGTTCTATTATCCTCACAGTGCTCAACAATCTCACCCTATGTCTTCTTAGCTCCAGCACCATCTGCTGGGCTATTTTTTTATAATAATAACTACTAGTTCCCTTGAGTTGGTCCTGTGCACCAAGCACCACCACGCAGGTTTTTGGAGAGTTAAAGATACTCTCTTGACTGAAATAAATTAACCTTTAAAACCAGGCTATTTGCTTAAAAAAGTACAAGCTACCATCAAGAAAAACATTACTATGCTTAGTAACTCAAAATAAAAAAACAATTTATTAGGATCTCAACCTAATCAATTCAGTAAAATATTTTATATTGACTATACAAGCCATTAAATAAATTCACATACAGTATTATTGAAAATTGCACCCAATTTATCAATAATTAAAATCAATATCAGGATTATATTGCAACATTAAATTAACTATTATCTCATAGGCGAATATTCTCAATTGCTAAATGTTTATTAGACAGAAGATAATCAATTTTATATCTAAATCAAAGTCAAATAATTTAGTCATTAAAATCTCCAACACACACGCCCACTTGACTAGATCATACAGCAAGACTTTTATTCCACTTTTGGTGCTACTCCGCCAGACCTTTGGTCACATTTGCTCATATTGCTCAACTTTCATAAACTTAGTGACTGATCCACAGCAGTCTTATGCCATTAGTTGAGCTGACATATATTCCAATTATGCTGAACAACAGCTATAGTTCTTGCTAATTTATAATATACTCCTTCTGTAGCAATCAATCTTATAGGTCTTTCCAAACTTTAAAGGCCCTATTCTATGATATTGTTTTTCTCAGCTTGATCACTGACAAAGATGAGTTGTACTAGTTACTGATCATCTCTTGCTTCCTTATTAGGTTGTGAGCCATGCTTATTGCTTGTCAAACTTTGCTCCCTATTGTTGCATTTTTTAACCTTTCAATTCTATCAGAGAACTTGGAGGCAACTAATTATGGCCTTACAAGCGTCTGCACTTAGATGAAATTTCTATCTTATTCACTACAGTTGTAGTTAAAACCCTCCCCAAGCTGTGTCATAGGCGGCTTGTATCCTGAGAGGCGAGCAATATAAAACAAATTATTTATAAAAATTTCTTACTATTTATATATAAATTTAAATTCTTTTTCCATCTTTTTAAAAACTTTTTCTATAATTATATGTTATGTTTTTAAATCTAAAATATTCTTAAGTTCTTTGGGCCTCAGTAATTATCTGACCATTAATTATGTTTTTGATAATATAGGCATTCATTGCTAAATCTAAAATATTATAAAAGGATTCATCAAATATATGTCCACTTTGGTTCACTAATCAACCCCATTTGTATCATATTAGGCAACTTCTTGCCAAATTATAATTCATAAAAAACATGTTGATTTTCATTTTCATATTTCTTAGCTTGATTAATGACATCTGTTGCCACTCTTAAACTCTAAATCAATGAAAAGAAGTTTTTGGAACGATGTTCATATTGTACTTATAGAAATATTGACTCCAACGTCATCCTTTTTATCCCTATTAATTTGTCCTTTTTTACAGCGACATTTTTGCCTTGTTAAATATCAAGCTAAATTCTGGTTGAGTTACATCCTTAATTATTTCAATGCTATTCTCTTTTTCTTTTATTTTAATGATTGCATCATTTTTTGGCATCTAACATGATATAATGGTCAGCTATATGCTTAATCATGAAAAATAGAGTTCTCTGGATTAATGTCAGATAGTCAGTTAAACCTTGATAGCATGTGGTCCTTGATTGTTCACTTAATAAGGCCGCATAGAATTTTTCCCTCCTCTTTACTTAAAACCTACTCTTATGTTTGAACTAGGTTCAATTGATACTTGTTCTTATTATTAGATCATTGAGAGGTTTAGTGTCCCAAAACAGTACCTAAGCTGCACATCTTCTGAGGCATGTGTGGCCATTTTCTAAAATTCGTCTGCCCAATTGGAAATTCTTTAAATTAGTACTGTAAAAGCTCAACTTTTTGGAATCTAAAACTTTGGTTTAGCGCTTCAAAGGTTGAACCCAAAGTTTTGGTATTTTAACATTTGTAAAAGTTAAATAGTTAGTTTCTAGCTATTAGCCCATCACTTGGCATAGATCTCAGTAGGTATAGAGCGTCATTTTCATGGTGGTACAAGCCTTATTGTTGCTCATTGCATCATACATATGAAAGATTGGGCCTTAGTATAATCAATTCTAAGAGCTCTCTAAGTTAATTTTTTAAATTGAAGTTCCATGATTTGCTTTCAGCCAGCCATTTATAAAAAGATAATAAACTCTAACATGATCTCATTTCTTGCATCACTATTGGGCCAATTTTTCAAATATAACTGTGGCAGCACCAGATTCTGACCTTCAGTGTCTAATTAATTTTATAAACAATAATTGCATTGTAAAAATTTCTATACTAAACATGGTCATTTTATATAGATTAAAAACGCCAGAGCATTACCCTAGGGTTATGCTGATAACTTTGGAGTATTTCAAAAACTATTAAGTGGTCTCTGGTTTGATTATTGTATTAGTTATATGACCAGTAACTCTTGCTATAACATGAGATTCTTGGGTGCTATCAAAAATTTGGCAAAAGTGCCAGTCATGTTTCTAGGGGAATGGAGCTTCTCATATTAATTTCCCCTTATAATATATACAATTTAGTGTTATTTTATCTGTCTCTAACTGAGAGCAGGTAAGTTTGTGAGTAAAAGTGTCTTGTAGTCATTTTAAGGTTTGGAGCTTCTTTCTTCCATAGTTGAATAGCTTCAGGACTTTGACTTAGAAGGCGTCCTTTATCATAAACAGGTACCTTTTACACTGGTGCTTTACTTATAAAAATTCTTCAAGATCAGTTGTTGGTTTGCGCAACATAATCAACTTCTTTCTCTATCATTATGAACTATTCTTTTAATTTTTTTCGAATTGGCATCTGTTGTCAATATTAGGGTAAGCTGGTTGATGGTATTCATTTTGTTTCACAGCTTCTTAACTTTACTCTATATGTTTGACATGGTGTTCAATAACTTCTTGTTTTCTATTGGTTTAAAGTATCAATTAGCCCTGTAGTAATCACCAATGTAAACTTTTTAGGTAAAATTTACTGCACAGATTCTATTGACTCATGTTAAATAACAAAGGAGATTTTAGTTATTTGGAGACAACTAGCCAGTAGAGTCTTTTTTACAAGTAATTTTACCCCCAGTCAGATATCTTCTTACAAGCAGTTGTATCTACCTCTCCCTGATTACTAAGAAGTAAAATAAGGTTA
Source organism: Massospora cicadina (assembly GCA_022478985.1). NCBI lineage: Eukaryota > Fungi > Entomophthoromycota > Entomophthoromycetes > Entomophthorales > Entomophthoraceae > Massospora > Massospora cicadina. Next base: position 12,201 of record JAKSZP010018782.1, on the reverse strand, counting down.
TCAAAACCTTCAACTCTTTAAAGAAACAAAATAGCAAAAATTCAAATCCAGAAGATCTGTCCATACTTAACTATACAGGGGAGTTTTATAGGTAATTCTGCAGTTTGTTGATATACTCTTAGTTACATCTCTATTTAAAGTTATATATACTGCTAATAACTTTCTTGCAAAAGTAATCATAACCTTGAAAAATACTTCTGTTATCCATCCACCTAATTGGCATCCATCATTTACTAGATTATGATCCTCACAAGCTATTTTCTAAAAGCGCAATCCAACGCATTTATCCAGCTCCAGTAAATTAATCTTTTACAAGCTAGAGACCATGATATGGTTAGGGAATAAATTACCCATTGATAGGCGCCGCATTGCTAAGCAAACTACAATCTGCCATCAAAACAATAATTGCAACTCTTTGTTACTCCAACGGGAACAACTCTAATTGATTTCAATTTAACACAATAAACATAAGGATATAATTAATAAAAAAGTAGGTCAGTAACAACATTCAGATAGAAACATTGTTGGCAAATGCACCTGATTAAGTTTTATTGGCATCAACATCAAGATTGTATCCCAGCATAAATACCAACTAGTATTTTTCAGGTTAGTATATTTAAAAACAAATTGATGATTAAACAGAAAATTTGATTAGTTTCATACCTAAGTCAAAGCTGGGAAATGTGGTCATCAGTTTTCAACACTTGCCAAGGCAATTGGAATTGCAACTGTAAATACAGAGGATTTTCTAAGTATAAACCTTACAAACATCCACTTTATTGTCAATCCTTGCACTGACATGTTGGCTATGCGACACTATGCTAACCATCATGGGGTTGAAACTGTTCCCTATAGTGTTCTTGGGTGCTTTACAGGAGAGATAATTAGGCTGCATTTGTAATCTTCTATTCTAAAAAGTTCATCATAGCTGAGTGCAATTACTCTATATATATGACAAAGAGATGCTGGCTAATGTTCTGACCTTAAATTAACGTCAATACCTGTATAGATAAAAGTACTTCAAATAATATTATGTTGGATCACAAGAAATTTTAAATTTCACTCTGGGACAACTGAACCATCGGCAAGCTATGTGGGCTAAGAATCTGTAAGACTATAAATTGGAAAAAGTTTTTATTCCTGAAAAGGAAAAAGTGACCTCAGATAACTTAAGCTGACAACTAAATTTTATTTTAGAAGAAATGGAGATCACTTTGTGTAGGTTCAGGTGCTACCAGGAATAAAAACACCATTGTGAAACTATCTCACTTGGTGCTAGTAGGATGAGGGGAAGAGTTCATGAAGTCCCAGGAGGCTCATGCGTTATGTCAAGACATGAAATATCTTGTTGGGAATTTGAGATGTAGTCTGTGATAACAAAAATACTTTCTGAAGGGTTAAATGATCTATTATTACAAGCATGCCTGTTACTAAAGGGCCACAACAATTAGAAATTATCCGTGACTACCTTGACAAAAGTATGGCTTGTACTAAAAGTAATATAAAAAATGTCACTGATAAAATGAACCTACCATTGGCCAGGTCTGAGTGAAGATGTTTAAAGTAATTGAATAGTTGCAAAACTTATAGCACAACAAAAGTTCTTAGGTTTATAAAAGAGGGCCTTCTTTAGTCCTTAATGATCGCACAAAGGCCCTGATAATTAGTATTTAAAATTCATAATAGATTTGACCCAATCTCATGGTTACAATGCAATGTAATTAGTGTTTGTCAGTTTACAATAGTGACTCACCTTATCTTCATAATCAAAGATTTACAATTACAGAGATAAATTAGCTGTTTATAAAACATGTATTTCTTCATTGCAGCATATCCACTAAGTCTTTTTTAGATGACCTCACTTCATATAAGATTTTTGTAAGAAAACCTTAAAAGATTTTTTAAACAAGAAATGCTTGTTTACCGCATACCACGCTTAAATTAATTGACAGATAAAAAGCATTAATTGGGTGGTGAATCATTAATTAAGATGTTATGTGATATGGATCAAGAAAACGGATTGGGTTGTGGTCAGTGGTTTCTTTGTGACACAGACTATAGATCTACTGTAGTGCCAACAATAAAGCAAAATAAAAAATATAATGTAAATCAGGAAATATTGCCTGAGTTGTAGGCAGGTAACCCTATAGGTTGGGATTTCTTGATTGAGATATACCAGACACATGACCTATGTATTGTTAACTTAAATTAGCAGTAAAAACGTATAAGGAATTTGTGGTTAAAAATTAAATGCAAGGAAACCATTAAGATTAGAAGTGAACTTTATCTAGATGCTTGTAACATCACTGGGTGTGTCATGTCACAAGCTTTCTAATAGGCATGTGACTCTCTATAGATTTATTAAATTTTAAAGAAGGTGGATTACCAAGTGGTCTATAAATAAGATTAAAAGTTCAATATAGTGCTCCATTGGTCCCTATTGTTCAAGGAAGATGGGTCTTCTTACCCATAAAAAATCATATTGATCGTGCAACCCTTTTTAAAGGACTATGTCTAAAGTATAAGGTAGATGCATTTACTGGGCTATAAAAGCATCTTGTAAATAAGGTACATGTTCAAATTAAATGCCTACCATGTGGAGGAAAGCACATGGGAGCCGGAGGAAAATCTGTAAAATTGTGAGAGAACTATTGAGGAGATTACAGAAGAAGGCCTCACTGGTAGCATTAGTCATTGTCATATATCAGTATATTGGACTTTGTAAGAAGAATAATGAGCATTTTAGACTCCCATGGGAGAATTGACGCCTAGACCCAAGAAGGGGATTAATGAGGCCACATCAATTGATGATATGAAAAATTAATATTTGGTGAGGCTTAAATCGCTACTAGGAAAACCTGTCATACCAATTTGAGCCCAAGATACCCTGAGATATAATTTTGCTTAATTAAAAAGGAGGGTCATTGATATTTCAAGAAACCCTTACACTAGGTAGCAAATGATGCAGTAAACAAAGATGAACCCACAAAAGTGTAAAAATTAAGGATCTACTAAACTATTTACCTAAGTGATACCAAATCTCATCTGACTTGATACATTAAAATTACAATTTATTCTATCAAAAATATGCTACAAAGGCAATATACCTTCCAGAATGCATCTCCTGACCAGGCGCCTCCCTTCCTGGTTTCCCCTCTATTATCTTTAATCTTTTTCCTTTTGGGTTTTATATTGCTAAGTATGAGATATATAAAATCCTACTCTATACTATAATAATGTTACATCATTAACTCTATATCTCAATTAAGTACTTGACTTTAATATTTTTATCTCGCTGTACTTACCATTAGATGGATACTTTAGTTTAAGGGACATAAGCGGTGACTTGGCACCCTTTCATATAGAAAAAAAACCTGTCCTGTATCATAGATGGCTACAAGCTTTGACTGTTGTACTTCTAGGGCACAGCAACATCAAGCTCTAAAACAGAAGCTCAATGGGCTGGTGCTAGCTACAAGGTCTCAGCCAACGCTTAGTTTATCTCATCTAATGATTGCACTATGGAAGACAATCTGATAGACAGTGTAATCTGCTTAGTTCACAATTGAATGGTGAAGAAGATGGCCAAATGGAAGATCCACAAATTGTCACATTTAAAGAAGTTCTAAAAACTCCAATGGGGATTCCCACCCCACGTCTTCTAATTTGGATCTTTAAAAAAAATTTTAAGCTTTACTTCATGTAGCTGTTAAACTAAGATAACGAGCCAACTGTGAAAGGACATCCGCCATTAACAGGACTTTCATGAACCTATAAGTACAAATGTTCTCCCAGAGTATAAAGCTCAAGTGTGAATCTATATCTATACAACATGCTATTCATATACTCAGCAATTTATCATATAGTTCATTTATTTATAGTCCACAATGAGGTCGTCCATTATCATATTAATATCCAAGGGGCCTTACAGGTGGCCTATAAGAAGGTATATAATTTAGCATACAAAGTATAGGGGCTTCCAATGCTTGATCAAAGTGAACTGTTCATATATAATTCAGCACCATATTTAAATGGAGACCATTTATTCTGGTGTTATCAAGTATTTGGTGGAAGCTATGAAGCTTCTCTGAAAGGTCACTATGGAGTCAAACGAAAATAATGAAATATTACTTGACAAATCTGCTCAGGAGCTCCAAAGACAAGATGCCAAAGCTCTTGGTGAAACTGTGTCTCAATCTTCTACTAGCCATCATAATAAGGAGGAACAGATGAAGCTATCTAAGTCCCAGCTAGAGCAAGTTCTACAGCAAATTGATGAGCTGGAAGCCCATTGAGCCTCAAAGACTCATTCAGTATCTCAAAATTTAATTCCAAATGGCCCATGTTGAGCAGGATCTGAAATCCCGTGTGACTCAAGTATTTACTCATACCGTTACTGAGCAACTCCAAAATATAAAATTGGCATGAGTGGCAATCACCTAGTTGAAAAGACATTAATTAGATCTATTGTCGCCTCAATGAGGCTGGAAATGCTGGAACACTCTCACAGAAGCGCTGAAACCCAAGACTGACAAGCCTCCTCAGAGCACTGAATGGAAAGAGATAAAGGAGGACTTAAATCAGCACGTTGGAGTTTTATAGGATGAAAACAATTTCTTGCAAACTTACTGCTCATCTGCTCACTGAAAAAATTCACAAAATTGGTTTCGTGTTAAGAACTTGAAGAATAATAAAGTTTTCTTCAAATAATATTTAGTTTTCTGGATGTCCTTACAAGACTTACTTTGGAGGAAAATAGGCCCACATCTCAATCCTCTATAGGATCAAAAATGTCAACATAACTTAAAGTTGAACTGAGTTACACACATACCAAAATTACTTAATTCAAAACTCCTTGAATACACGTCGTCACAGGATTGGAGACCACTACCTTTTAATCTACCTTTATGGATAAGTTTACATCTGTCAAAAGGAGTATTGCATTTCCTCTACATCTATGATGTCGCAATGGAAGGTGTAGCTGATCATTAAAGGTTAATATTTTATCTTGTTTTAGATACATGGCTTAATAGGTTTAGGGAACCTCATATGGACGACCCTCACACCTTGAGAGAAATGAAGGAAGCGCACATCAAAACATCTAATTACAAGACTAGCTTGATTACAACAAAACTGTACATCATGAGAATTGTGCTATGATAAAATGAAACCCTAGCTGAATTTAAGTGTTTATTTTATATTGAGGCCCAAATGATGTTGACCTTAGAGATACTTACATTAGGCGATGCTATAGCCACCATTGTTGCAGTTTACATAGTAACCCCAACCTAGACATGAACTTACGTCTGTCAAATGAAGCTTCACTTTGTTTTTAGAAATCAAAGAAGCCATGCTCAATGTGGTTGATATACACAATCTAAAGATCTCCTAAAAGGCCTCCACTAAACCCAGAATATATAGAAAGGGTGAACATTGGCTTAATCAGAGGAAAAGTCAAAGTGTAACTACTGTAAGAAGAACAACTTTAATGAAATTATGTCTCAGGAAGAACCCTGCCCTTGCCAAGCTGGGAAAAGGAAGACCAGCTTAGGGTCAGATATCTCTAAGGCCAACTGATCTAAAGTACCTGAAAGCAAAACATTGCCAATTGCTCACCTTGAATGCATTGATAATGATTTCAGAGACGACTTTTAAGGGGTTATGATGACGCAGGTTAATTTATTTAAAGGCACACCTGCTGAGCTCGCCATTCCGGACTAATTAGCTGCTGAAAACATTGATGGCAATCAGGTTCCATAAGGAACTTACCTCAGTCAGGTTATTGGGTGCCCCAGAATAGCTGATATGGTAAGAGATGCTGATCATTACCTTGCCCTGTTGATCTGACCCATCTCAAACATGCACAATCTACTGTATATTAAGAAAAAGTCCTGAGACAACCTGAAATCCTAATGCAGGGTTTCACCATAAAGAGGTGTTAGCCCTCTCGCCAAAGTTTGAAGGAACCAATACAAAGTGGAAGTGGTAATTCAAAAGGTCTGAGTTATGACTATCTTCGATATGGGATTCCCTATCAATGCTGTCTCGTCCTATCTCATCAAGAAAATCAAGCTAACTTTAGACCTCAAATAAACTCAATAGTATAGCACTAATTGTTTGAACAACACCAAGGCGATAGTTACATATTCATCTCTGACAATCCAATTTGGAAAGTTAGTTTTTTTTAGCTCCCAAAGTTGCCCTGGACAATATCTGGTAGGTTAACCTTATATTGACACAGTTTATGCTTAAATACAAAGAAGTCATCAATTAAGAGAAGTTTATTTATCACTCCTTAACTATGAAGTTCTCCTTATACTGGAAAATAAAGGCTTCAGCAAGAAGGAACACTCTTGTCTAATTAAGTACCCCTTTTCACTTTACCTTTACAATATTCTACCTCTGGAAGATATATAAAAAAGCTAACAGATTCACTGGACCCAGAAGAAGGCGTACTTTTTTATGTCCTAAAAGAGTTAAAAATTAAGCCAAGAGGACAAACAGAGGTTTCTACCAACATAACCTTGAGTATACCATGAACTGCTTTCTACATATTATTAGCTTCGATGAAGTCATTAACTTTAAAACAAGAGTTTTACCAGGAGTCCTCAACTCAGATTATTAGCGGCCTATTGAGCTACTATGTGGAAACTACAAACTAAGATAACTTAGTCAAGAGGTATCAAAGGATTGTAAAGTCAATTACTTAAATTTGATGAGATTGAAAAGGTACATCTTACTGGTAATCGCCTTTTTGGCCTACCGCTGATAATTTCATTTGTGCCATACCTCAAGTCCAAATATCTGATAAGTTAAACCAGGAGGAACTTGAGAAAGTGCATTAAATACTTTAAGACTATCAAGATGTTTACTCCACATCAGATGTCAACTATAATCATATGAAAGGCTGACACATAGTGTAGACGTAGGAGACTCAATCCTCATATTATTATAACCATATTTGAATTGAGGATAGAACAATACATGAGACCAAAGAAACTAATGGATGTCAGCTTGCTTGTGCCCTCCAGATTCCATGGTCGTCCCCACTATTACTTATAAAAAAAATAAGGTGGTCACAGAATTGTGATGGATTTTAATATGCTAAATATCCTCACCAATAAGAATAGTTATCTTATTCCATGAATTGATGATGCTCTAGTCTGACTCTCTGCCTTTAATTCCTTCTCCACAATGAACCTCACCAGCGTGCATTGGCAGATGAAATCTTACTAGAGGACCAAGATAAATGCGCGTTAATATTCATGGAAGGATTATTAAACCTGCCCAGCTCCCTTGGGGATTATGCAGCCCACTCAACTAGTTTCAAAGGGTAATGGAACAAATCATGCAAGATCTCAAGTTAATCTTTGTGATTGTATATCTATATGATATAAAAGTGCTTTCAAAAACTTCTACCAATCATCTAGACCACCTCAAGTCCCCTTTCTACGACTAAGAGAGAACCACAAAAAAAACCTGCAAAGTTACCTTTCTTCAACAGAAACTGGAATTTTTAGGACATTCCATATTGTGGGAAGGAATTTAACCCATGTACAATAAGGTTGAAACAATCTCCAAGATGCCTGAGTTGAAGAAAATCTGAAATATACAAGATTTCTAGAGATGTTGGGATATTACCATCAAAGTATTTCTAACTTCACTTAACTTAATGAGCATTTTATCTGTTTGCTTACCAATAACACTCCTTTTGTGTGGGGAGAAGCAAAGAACTGTATTTAAGACCATGAAGGATTTGATGACATGAATACTGATCTTACGACATCTGGACTATGAGAAGCCATTCATCCTATTTACAGACGCCTCTGACTTAGCCGCGGGATCCATTCTCTGGCAACTATATTGATAAGGCATTGACATCCGGTGTCCTACTACAGAAAAATGCTTTAAAAAGCTGTGCAAATCTAAGCTTTACAAATAAAGTTTGCTTAGATGTTCCCCTTTCAGTGAACCATTCCTAGCCCTTCTTGTATGGTACAAACTTTACAATTGTTACAGACCACGCTTATTTAAAGTGGCTAAAAAATAAAAGATCAAATTGGAAAGTTATCCTGATGGGCTCTCAAACTTAATCAATATGACATGAACATCACCATCAATCTAAACAAAGAGCCTGAACATGATAAACTGACCAGATTGTCTTACTAAATTTAGATAATATCAAAGCTGAATGGTTACATGAACAACCATGAAGTCAGAATCGTGGGAGAGATAAAGATGAACCAGTTCAAAGGATGTTGAAAAGTTATGCTCAAAATATAAAAGTTCTTGATAAATTACTATACAAGAAAGTTGGAAACAACTAACTACCATACTTGTGACCTTTAAAATGGTAATATTGACAATGGAAGCCCACAAGACCTTAGGACATAGAGAAGCTCAAAAAACTTACAAATAGATTAAGGATCGCTACTATTAGGAAAGAATAATGGAGTTTGTAGCGGAATCCTTAGACTCCTGCATAACTTGTAAAAAACAAATGCCACACAAGTAAAAGTACATGTCTCATCCAATGATTCAGCACCGTTTTATATAATCAGTTTAGACGTTAGAGGTCCATTACCTGAATCCACAGGAGAAATTAATTTATCCTTATAAGGCTTGATCATTTATTGAAGTGAGTCAAAGCAATCGTCATTCATGTGCAGACCGCCAAGGCTAATGAAAAACTTTTTATACTAAAATACCTTACTAGGCATAGATTCCCATAAGTAATGCTATGTGATTCTAGATTACTTTACTTCAAGAGTTTAAAGAATCTTAGCTTCAAGCATGGAAACTCAACAACTATTTTCAGCACCTTGTAACCTATCAACTAACGGGAATGTAGAAAGAGTGAATGGAATATTTTAGTTTCAATATTGCGCAAGATGGCCACTACCAATTCATTACACTAGGACCAATATATCTCAAGTGAGTTGATGGTTTATAGGATAAGTTTCCTTGTAATATAGAAATGTAGCACAATCTTAGGATTTATACAGAAGATAACCTGGAATCCCAACTCTATTAGCTCATTAAGATAATAGTAATAATGTTATAGGTCCTGAATAAGTGCTAAGAAGCTTAGCACAAAACAGTTATAAATTATTAAGCAGAAGCAATGACAAATTAAGACAAGAAGGTCACAAGAGAAGGCCAAGAAAATGCATCCAATTAACCTTTATTCGCTTTTAAGATTATGGATTTAGTCTTTTACTATCACAATTTTATAGCACCCCAAGGAGTAAAATTAGATTCTACCTAGGATGAGACATATTGTATAACCTATAAACAAAGGGATGAATACTCAATCAAGTCTTTAGAAACTGGAGTAACTATAAAATGTGTACATAACCAATCCTTACAATGGCACTCCTCTTCCAATATTCTTAAAGGATGTGATTTCAGATATAAGTATATATGGTTTGATAAAAAATCTTTCTTTGAGAATTTGACTCCCATGAGAAATTCAATGCCTAGACCCAAGAAGGGGCTAAATAAGTCGCTTCAATTAATCATATTAGATATATTAATTGGTGAGGCTCAAAATGCTACTAGGGAAATTCCGTTGGACCAATTTAGGCCCAAGATACCCTGAGATGATATCCTTCATACTCAAAATGAAGGATCATTAAAATATCAGCTGACCATTATGTTAGGTGGCACATGAGGGTATAAATTGAGACTAACTTGCAAAAGGTAAGAATCAAGAATCTACCCAAAGTTTTTACTAGATTACAAAGTCTCATCTGACTTGTTACATTCTGCCTACAATTAGCATACAAAAAATATAATACAAAGGCAATATATAATCTGGAATGTATTGCCTGACCAAGATCCTCGCATCTAGATTTACCCATATCGAATTATTTATTCTTTACTTTTGGGGTTTATATTGACAAATGTACAAATAAAACTCCCCTATTCTATACTACAATAAAGTCGCGCCGTTAGTTTTATACCTCAGTTTTGTAAATGATTTAAAAAAACCCTTTTGGTGTACTAAACATAAGTTGGATATATTTAGTTGACAGGACCTAAGCGTGACTTGGCACCCTCAAAAATAAATAATATACTTGTCGTGAGTCTTGGACTGCTTCTACTATTGACTTTCAGGCTTCTAGTGCACATCACCATTGAGCTTGGATGGAATCTCAACAGTCTTAAAGGGGAATGATGTTAGTGAATATCCCAACATGAGAAAACAACTATAACTCCCAATGGCCTTTCAGATCAAAATTATGGTTTGACGATTTATTAATTATAATTTACTTAAAATTAGAAAAATTGACCTGATCTCTACCAAAAGTTTAAAGTTATAAACAAGTGGTACGTTCAAGACCTATGACAGATAAGAATTTACTAAAAGTAAACCTATATTGTTTTATTCAAGGCAAAACTGCAGAATTATATATAATTCCAGGTTCTATAAGTCTCAAAATTCAATTAAACATGTCATCTTATAACAAAACTTTCAGAAAACACTAACATGACTTATTTAATTCTAATTTTCCACAAAATTTATGATCCATAATCCCTGCCAGAAGCCTTATTTGTGAGCGACATTCTCACCAATTCATTCTCCATTCCCCACCCTTGGGTGCATCTAGCATCCTTGTCATAATGAGTCCAAAGACTCACTTTGAAAGCTCATGGCTTTCTATCCCCAACAGGGCTAATAGTATTACATTCCATGGCATTTTAAACTAAGCCAAAATTGATCTAGTATAATTTGATATTAGCTATGGTACCAAGAAAGTACTATTTAGGTGGTGAGGAAGGTTATTTAGACTAATTTGATCATATTCTATTCAAAATCTATTATATCACTAATTGAATAGTATTAATGCTTTGAAAGTATGCCACAGAGAAAATGAAAATTTTGATTGAGGACTAGCAAATAACTATTTTTAGTACTATTGGGGTCCAACCCAAGAGGGGGCCATATGTCTTTATTTTCAGCCGAATAAATTTGAAAATAAACGATCCTAATATGGCACCCTAGCGGCTAGCATAAGCTGTAATATTGAATGGGAAAGGGGTATGGTTTTTGTCCGTTGCAGACCTGAGGGCGTGCGTCTGAGTGAAAAAAATTTGATTGGTGGCATTGATGAAATGGAAATAAGGAAAAAGAACATAACCAGCTCATAAATATTCTTATAGCATGGTTGATTCTTATATTCACTTTAAAAATATGTTATAAATTCTTACACTAATTTTGTAAACTTAATTAGTTTTAAGTATATAATATTACTCTATATGAGGAAAGCTTCCCAGTGGTAGATTAAGTACTTAATGACCACAGCCTCCTGAGTTTGATCTTGTAAATATACTTTATGTAGAGAATAGTTTATGACTGTGTTGGCGTCGCACACCAACGCCCCAAACAAGATATCAAACAGCAAGGCGGTCCATGGAGTTCTTGAATTATTAGAATTCCTCGTGTAAAAGCTTACCAAATATTATCCTTTCCCATTATTTTATTTTTCATTTCCCATTATTGTTGTGATATCATCCTCAAGTTAGCCACCTCAAACTTATAATAAAGATTAAACCATATGACTTAAAATGTATTAACTTCATTTTTACAACTTGCAAACTAATAGAATCTAAAAAATTATGGCTTGTTTAAAATTATAAGTTCAGACCTAACAAAAGTATTTTTAAATAATTTTATAATAGTGATACTGTAGCAGATATTTATATCTAGCAGAAGTTAGAAGTTATCAATCTCAATTTTTCTTTATATATAGGGAAAAAGACAGCATATAGATTTTTGAAGTGTTTTTATTTGTTCTATCTAATATAGTTGATTCAGTTTAAGATGCTTGAGTCTAATTACTAATTAAAGCTCAGAAAAATTACTAGTGTCAGCGCTACAGTTCTCTTGACTGGTGCCAAGGTTTGAGGTGGCTCGAAGCTGGAAAATTGGAAGTGAGCAATGAAGAGGAAACGGAAAAATTAAGGTTAGTTTACCGAATGATTTATTAATTCAAAATGCTTCAATATTTATAGGGTGCATGGGAACTCGATGCCTTTGGGATCTTCATTCCTCATCCAATCAGGATCTTTAGTTACCTTCTGGAAAGGCCTCCTCAAGGGCGTCCTCAATGTATATTGTTGTTCACCTGACTGAGAAGGTGGAAAGCCCGCTCCATGTGACTCTGTACTAGGTAAAGTCAATCCAGAAAAAGTTTT
>JAKSZP010018781.1:0-86254 GCA_022478985.1 Massospora cicadina | reverse complement strand
GATACACGAGCTAAGGTGGGAATCGAACTCAACACCCAAAAAATCACAAGATATGAGGTTTTGGAATCTAGCCAAATTTGAAAAATTTTGATTTTGTTGAAAAATGACAAATTTGTAGCTCATATCAGATCCAATAACCACTGGAATCTTCATAAAGAAACCCCCTATAAATTTAGTCCCAAGATGAGAAAAGCAAAGCTTTTCTCAGATAAACTGATCCTTTTAATAAAATTCAGGATTATGGCACAACTTCTGTACTTGGGTTTTCCACATAAAAACTACTCTGCACCTCTTGTTGTACCTGAGTCCACCACCTACTCCACCACCTATGCCGTGGGCTCCATCTCCTCCTATTTCACTGCATTTTGCCCTAGATTTTTTGCCACCTTTCCCAGCTCCCAGGGCCTTATGTCCCTGATGCTTGTGGCCAGTTTGGTGTACGTTTTGTTCCACAGATCTATTTGGAAACACAATACTGATTGTTTAGGACGTCTCTTCATTTTGTTGGGTTACTTGGCCTTGTTGTGTCACCTTTGGCCTGTATCTTTCCCTCCAGTGACCTCCTGCACTCCAGTTTCCCTGACAAAAGCTGAGCTGATTATGATAGAGAAGATTTAAAAAACCAAATGGGTTTTTGATTCAAAATATTGATTTCTATAGCTTCCTAATTACCCAAACAATCACTAACCACTTAACAAATTTATTTAAAATATTAAATCAACCAAATACCAAACTACTCAGCTGTTACATTATACATATTACCATCAAAAAAATATAAGCTTTTCACTTGTTACATATAAACTTTTTATTTTATTATGGAAAAATTCTTTCTTAGTAGATACCTGTATCACATATAAAACCTACAGCCAAATTTTAAGTTTCTTGGTTGATATTTTTTTGAGATTTTGTGATGAGTCAGTCAGTGGTATTTCTCTTATATACATTTTTTCCTTTGATCTTAACATTTTGCATTTTAACTTCAACATTCTACATTTTTATTTCATCATTTTGCAGATCAATTTTAACACAATGCAAATTAGTTTCAACATTTTGCAAATTAAATTCAACATTTTGCAAATTGAAATAAAATATAAAATTTTGAAATTAATTTGCAAAATGTTAGCATTAAAATGCAAAGTGTTGAAATTGAAGGGAAAAAGGTATACATATATACTAGCATCTAGATTATCAAGCTTCACTACAGTGTTTATAACTTACCAGATAATTTTAAATTATTTTAGTTTTTATAGTGGTAAATAGCCATTAATAAGTTCAGAAACCATTAAACCTATCAAATATTCTAACCTCTAACCACTTAGCCAAAATCAATTAAGCCTGCCAAATTAACTAAATCATCAATCACTCAACTTAAACTATTGAGCCCATTAAATTAACAAAAGTTGACCCATCACTTAGCAAAAACCAAAAGTTAAACTTACAATGTATATAATTATCATGAGAAATTATATAATTTTAGATCTTATATAGAACTGATATTAAAATTCATATGATTTTATTAAAAATAGTGTATTACTAACCTCAAACTTTATAAGTAGTTTTAAAAAGTTAAGTGACTTTGTTTATTTGTTCATATGATGATATATCCTATATAAACAAATAAAAATGTTTGTGCTAGGGGTTTGAACAACTAATGATTATAAAATTTAAGTTTGAGTCAAAAATGAGCCAATTATGCTAGAGGAGGAATTATAAAACTAATTAGGTTATTGATTAAAAGTTTTAAATTAGATTAACTTGATAATTAGCTAAATGATCACTAGCCACTTAACAAAACATTTAAAATATTTCTCAACTTAATATCAAACTTCTCAGCCATAAAATTATAATAATTACCATCAAAAATATATAAAATTTATAAATGTTACTAATAAACACTTTTTACTTTACTATGGCTTAAAAAATCTTTACTTAGAGGATACCTACATCATATAATGAACCTACATGCCAAAATTTAAGTTTCTAAGTTGATATTTTTTAAGGATTTTATGATGAGTCAGTCAGTGGTATTTCTCTTTGATATGTATAGATATAAAAGTGGAGCTACCCAGTGTTGCTCAGGTTTATAAGCTTGTACTAAGCCTAAAGGCTGCACAAGCACTATGCTTGAGCTACTTGGACTAACATCTTTGTTATTGCCCTTGTGGCTGGTGAGCTAGTTTTTCTAAATCTACTTAATAATTTATAATAAATTACTTAAAAATTAAACACTGGTTTTTGTTTAGTTTTGGTGAGAAAATTGGAAAATTATTTGATAATATTTGCTAATTCTCACCCACTCACTTATATAGATTAGACCTTTCAGACTCAATAAGTTTCAGGTGAGCAATTTTGTAAATTATTAGATATTTATCAATTTTTACCCACTGACCAAATAGATTAGACCTATCAGACCTAATAGTTTTAGATTTATTAATATTTGCCAATTTTTACCCATTCATTTTGAAATAGATTGAACCTATCAGACTCAAAGGTTTTATATATCATTATGTCAGTTAGTCAGTCAGAAGATGTGTTTTATTAAGTAGATTAATTAACATAAAACTACTATCTACTTTCCAAAACTATTGAAACTATCAAATTCAACTGAATACTAAACTGCTCAGCCATAACAATATAGCAAATAATTTGATAAGTATATAGGATTTATATTTCTTGCATATAAAACGTTTTATTTTTACTATAAAGATTATAATTTTAAAATTTAGAAACCTTTGTGGGAATGCAAACAACAAATTACTAAATTTTTATCACAATTGGATAAATGTATAGTAACATATATATGAGACAAAAAATGAAGAAACAATGAAACAAATATATATATATATATATTATTCTCTTTTCAGTAATATCTGTCCACTGGTCAGCTTACCTTGTATAACAGTTATATAGATAAAATATAAAATGATAAAAAGTAATTAATAGGATTTTTTTGGAAAAAGAACTTTTAAAAAAAGCTCTAAAAACCATGATAATTGAGAAATTATGTCTCCTTAACAAAACTCCTTTTGAAGTTGGCACCATCTCTCAACCTGACTTCTAGAATTTTGCTCACAATTACAATTTATATCTTATGTCTGGATTGGGTCTAAATGTAAACTATAAGCATATAGAATATATAGTACTTAGTATATAAATTAAAAACCTATTATAAGTCAGTTAAAATATGGTGCTGACTTCAAAAAGGGTTATATTGAGTAGGCTTAATTTTTCAATTATTTCATACTTTTTACAGCTTTTTTTTAAAGGAGGTTCTTTTTTTCCCAAAAAACTTTACCCCAGTTTTCCTCCCCCCCCCAAAAAAAAAGTTAGTGCATTTTTAAAAGTGGCTCTTTTTCCTACTTTTATTAAATATTACTATCTTTATATATCATTTTTGACCCCTTAGTATCTACTTAATAAAAAAAATTTACTGACTAACTGAATGACAGACAGAATGAATGACTGAATGACTTTAGAAACATTTTAATCTAAAATTTTAATCTATTTGAGTGAGAATTGAAAAATCTTATTAAATCTGAAATTATTGAGTATGATAGGTTCAATTTAACTGGGTGAGAATTGGCAAATATTATCTAATAATTCACCAAATTGCTCATCTGAAACTAATCAAGTTTGATAAGTTTAATCTATATGGGTAAGTGGGTGAGAATTGGTAAATAATATTAAATCTAAAAGTATCAAATTATGATAGGTTTAATTTATTTGGTTGAGTGGGTGTGAATTGGAAAATATTATCAAATGATTCACCAAAGTGCTCACCCAACACTAAACAAAAATTAAATCAGAGTTTTAAGTAGGTTAAGTAAAGTTAGGATAATCAGCTCATCAGCCTTAAGGGCAACAGCAAAGCTGTTAGTCCAGGTGGCTCGAGAGTAGCACTGGCACAGCCTATAAGCTATGTCAGTGTGAGCTTATAAATAAAACTGAGCAACAAAGGGAATTTTTGCTTGTCTCTCTATTAAAATAAAACTTATTATATATATATTAAATAGTATACTTTTTTAGTACTAGAAATAGTATACTTATAAACAAAATATACTAATAATTTTAATATAGTTTAAGTTGTTTTTAATGAATAAATTATATTTAATTTACTGATTGCCATCTACAATACTTCTTAATAAATTTAGATGATTTTATTAGTCAGCATATGCTGAATTTACTAATTGCCATCTACAGTAATTTATTTTATTAGATTTGGTTGCTTTTATTAGTTGATATATGGTAACTTATTAATTGCTATCTAAAATAATTCATTTTATCAGATTTAGATGAGTTTATTGGTCAAATTATGCAGAAATTTTGATAGCCATCTATAATGATTTAAGCTCATCCCACTATGATCTCATACTGCCTGGATTCTGAACATACTCTCACAGCCATATAACATATATCAAAAGTGATTGTGCAAGGATTCAAACAGACCTTTATAAAAGTTAAGTTAAGAGTAAAAAGCTAAGCTGATTATGCTAGAGGAGGTATTTGTAAAATCAAATTAGGTTTTGATTCAAAGCTTTGATTTAGATTAACTTGCTAGTGAATCAAATATCACTAATTTACTTAACAAATATCAAACTTCTCAGTATTAACAGTATAGTGAATAACATTGATAACATATAGGGTTTTCACTTCTTATATTATAAACTTTTTATTTTACTTGAAAAGAATCATTAAAATTCATAAACTTTTGTGGGTATGCACACAACAACTCAATAAAGTTTATTACAATTGGATGTATGGTATAGGAATGCATACAGAACATACATAATTTTATTTTTATATATCTAATAGTAGAGTTACCCAGCTTTGCTCAGGTTTATCTATTATCAGCTGATCTGAACAGATTATTTTAAATTTTATATTATAGCTAGAAGAACCCAGCTGACATTTTTCTGCATTTGTATAACTATTTATATAAGAATGGATGGTCTGTATATAATCTAGAATCTATAATGTGTTGTGTAAAAATGTGGAAAAATGAAAGATGACTCATGCAAAAAAATTCATTATTTTTATTGGTATAAATAGATGATGAACTATATAATTTTTTTGAATAATTCATGTGAATGGACAATATTTTTGACTATTTCATTCACTATATAATTGAACCAGCTTAAAATAATTGAAACTAATACTAACATCTAGCATAACAAAAGTGGATAAACAATATTTTTTTAGTACTAGATGGGATAAACAATATTTTTGGTTTTCTGATTTGGTGTCTAGATGTATAAAGTTTCTGGATTTCCTACTCTGGAGCAAGCAACATATAGTTGACCATGCAAAAAACATGAATTTTCTAAATTTAATTTGGCAACGTGCAGCAACTGCCTTGAGCTTTGTTGATTGTCATCACAAAAGCAAGATGCACAGTAAGTGTAGTTATTTGATTGTGAAGAGTAAATCAGTGAGAATCATTATATTGCATTAATTAGCACATTTTCTCCTTTAAATTTTCCATTAAAGTTGCTTCAATCACATTTAGTATCACTTTTTTACAGAAAGTATGGCTCTGTTGCACAACTTTGGTGGGTTAAGAGTCTGAAGGAGCAATATTGGTGAGCCAACTTTCAAGGTCAATATGTTCAGTAACATTCCAGGAGACTCCAATGATTTGAGAAATTTGACTGGATAATTAATGTCTTGAACCTCTTCTGTAACTGCATCAATAAATTTGTATTTTATAACTGCACCAGAATTTTAATTAATTCCTTTTAGTGATTCAATTGACATCATCATTTTTGAAGCTAAGATAGCTCATAAATGATAAAAAAGTAATTAAATAAAAGTGTTTGTGGAAGGATTTTAACTTAGCCTTTTTAAAAAACTAAGTTTAGAGCCAAAAATTGAGCTGATTAAGCTAGAGGAGGTATTGTAACATCAAATTGGGTTTTTGATTCAATTTAATTTGGATTAACTTGATAATTAACCCAATGACCATTAACCACTTAACTAAACCATCTAAAATATCAACCTAATTAAATATCAAACTGCTCAGCTATAATATTATACCAGTTACCATTGAGGTATATATAGGTCTTTCAACCATTACATATAAAACTTAAAGTTTTGCTATGAAGATACTAATTTTTAAAATTTATAAACCTTTTACATAAAAAAATACCCATATGTGCCAACTTTTATGGTGATTGGTCATACAGTGTCAGAGTCTATAAATCAAAAACAAATATATATTCCAACATCCATTTATATATATAGATATAAAGTAAATGTTGGTATATATATTTGTTAGCTATAGACTCTGATACCATTTGACCAATCACCATAATAGTTGGAACATATAAGTTTTTCATGAAGAAGGTTTATGAATTTTAAGATTATTACTATCATATTAAAATAAAAAGTTTTATATGTAACAAGTGAAAATTTTATATGTTTTGATGGTAATCAGTATAATGTTACAGCTGAACAGTTAGATATTCAGTTGATTTAATATTTTAAATGGTTTTGTTAAGTGGTTAGTGGTCATTTGGCTAATTATCAAGTTAACCTAAATTTAAACTAAATTATAAACCAATTGATTTTACAATACCTCCTCTAGCATAACCAGCTCTTGGCCTTCCTCTCTCTCACAAATATCACTTTTTATAAAAAAGTGAATTGAACAAGAACTGAGAGAGCAACCAACTGCCATACCACACTGCAATTTTATAGACAGTGAACAAAGTCCAACCAACCAAGTGTAGGGAAGGCAAGCTGCCCATCTGTGTGCAGCACATGGAATGGATAACTTGCCTGCACTGATAGTGAGTTTTATTAATAATAAAACCAAGATCAATGAGATGGACAAACCATCTGCTGACCTTCCCGCCATCCCAAGCCCCAACATGACCAGAAACGGGGATGGTCATTCCACCACATATGCACCAAGTAACAAACTGGCAACACAAATGACTACAAAATGAATGAATGTGGAGATGGGTCATGGAGCACTAATGAATAGTGCAAATGATGGGATCAACTCCTTAGGATCAATGCCCACCAACACCCAGATGACAAATGCAACCTTCTGGGAGCAAGGGCTGACGCCAAGAACAGTGGAATCAGGAAATATTCCCCAATGAGCCTCAACCAGCAGGGGGACTGGGGCCTCACAGGGTGAGAAAACTCTTGCCAGTAAAAGCAAAAAACCTGGATGAGGTATTGGTAGGATCTGAAACTGACTCAGATTTGAATAACAAAAATCAGCAATTTAAACTAATGAAGTCAAGCAATAAAAATTTTACTACTGACACAGAGAAACTTACCAAATCAGCTCAGGGTATTTATGTGAAGAAAATGTCAGGCGCCAACCCCAAAACAGCCTGGTCGGGGGGGTCAAATGGTCCCCAACCAAAATTGATTTGGTAGCATAAGTAACTCATTGGGAGGAATGCCCAATACACAATTGGGCGCAATCCTCAATGAAGGCATTCCCAACAGGGGGCCATAGCTTGACAATGCATTGACAGCTGATCCCAAATATCCAATCACCAAACCAAGATGATCCATTAAAGACCAACCAAGGTTGGGGTGACTCTATATTGGTGACCAAAGTGGAAGCAGATATAGCACATCACTATTATGCATATGCCATGTTCAAAAAATACTGGTCCACAATGTGATACATCCTATCAGGCAATCATTCACCTCCAGGTATAAATCCACTGCAGGACCTGTTCTTTACAAAAACCCTGAGAATGGCTCAGATCCAACTACAAGCCTTCATTTACTAGTATTGTGTATGGGTAATTCACTGTGCACTTGTCACCAAGGTTATGAGCAATGAGCACCCCCATCACAGAGGTTTGGTATTGAAGACCATTCAGATTATCTCTGATAAGCTCTGCCAGATCTCAAAATTCTCATGCATAATCCCCGGGTGTTATAAGGCCACACATTTGACTTTTCCTGCCAGATCACTCATTGCATGCAATGAAGCTACTAATCATCTTAGAATAGTATGATCTGTAAGCCCACCACTGCTAGAACTGTGGCTAGTGATGGCAATTGCCAATCAGCAATGGTTGGAGGTGCTAGAACTCTAGTGGCTTTAATTTCCAGTTTTTTTACCCTTGGCCAAATCACCTGTATTCCATCCTTCCCTCTTACTTTCCCTTAAATTTATTTAATAAAGTATGGAGTTTTTTTAATTATTATACCATAAACAGCTCAGCTTTTGACTCTAAATTTTAATTTTATAGAGGTTGGTTTTTTTAGTACTAGCACAATCACTTTATTTATATATAGCCAGTCTTTCACTTAAGCTTTTCCATTTTTTTACTTTTTAATCCAATCAAAAGTTTTATTTAAATCAATTTTTAGAAAGGGTGAAACTGTTAACCAACAATTTTTAATTTTTAACTACATATCATTTAATTTAAAATGATAAAGGGATGGAGTAAATTATGTTTATCCTAGCTATAACAGGCTTTGAACTGGTTACAGACTTCTTACTCCACCTTAGCTTGCAGTTACAGGTGTGCACAACTTTAACCAGTTTTTGGCCAACAATCAGTTCTAATCTTAAATTCTGCATCATCTTAGGTTGTTCAAAAGGGCTTTAAATTAAATATATCAAAACCAAAGGTCTATAGATTAGATAATTGCATACTTACTGGGTTCATAGGTAACCTAACCTTAACATTAGTCAGTTAAACAGGTATAAAAGGCTTTGTTTTTATATCAGACTAGTGGGATTACCTGGCGTTGCTCAGGTTTATTTATTATCAGCTTGTAGAACTAAATTAAGTTTATATTATAACTAGCTGTACCTGGCCATATCTTGCTGTAGCTCAGTTTGGTTAAATGAAAAAAATAAAAGAGAAAGCATAAATTTCTAATAGCAGAGTTACCTAGTGTTGCTCAAGTTTATTTATGAGCTCACATTAATAGCCTAAAGGCTGTGCCAGCACTATGCTTGAGCCACTTGGACTAACAGCTTTGCTGTTGCTCTCATGGCTGGTAAACTGGTTATCCTAATATTCTTAATAAGCTATAATAATCTACCTAAAACTCTAAACCAATTTTATTTAGTTTTGTATGACCAATTTGGTAAATTATCTGATAATATTTGCTAATATCACCCACTTTCCAAATAGATTAGACTCATCATAGTCAATAGTTCTATATGTCAGTTAGTATATCAGTATGCCAATGAATGTATTTTATTAAGTATATGGCATTCATTACCCATGCTTTGCTATGGTATCTGATGACTTTCAGATATTCAATTTATTAATTTATATTTTATACTATAGATAAATAATAACCACTCAGCCAAATTTAATTGCTCAATTGATTTAACAAAAAACCACCATCTACTCAGCCAAACCTAACTGAACTTTATCAAATCAACCAATAACTAATCACCCCACAAAACTAAACTGTGTCCTATCAGCTTAACCAAAAGCCATCAACTACTCAGACAAACAAAAAAATCTATCAAATCAATCAAATAACACCAAACTGCTACCCAAAACATCTCTATATATCTAAAATCATTGTGTAAATGACATTTATTCCAAACTACTAAATTTGACTAATTACCTTATTTTATATATTTTACTATATTGGCTCATCATTTTTTAGTTTTACTTACACTTGCAATCTTAGCCTTAACTATTTAAGTAGTTTAAATGATAAGAAAGAAATTAAATAAAAGTGATTGCACCAGGATTCAAACAACTGACCTTTATATAATTTATGTTTAGAGCTATAAGCTGAGCAGATTGTGCTAGAGGAGGTATTTGTAAAATCAATTTGGTTTTTGATTCAGTTTTGATCTATATTAACTTGCTAATTAGCCAATTGACCATTAACCACTTAACAAAACTATTTAAAATTATTGAGTCAACCAAATATCTAACTGCTCAGCCATAACATTATACCAATTACCATCAAAAATATATAAGATTTTCACTTGTTACATATAAAACTTTTTGTTTTACTATGAAAATACTAATTTTTAAAATTTATATACCTTCTCTATAAGAAATACTTATATGTGCCAGCTTTCATAGTAATTAGTCAAATGGTGTCAGAGTCTATAAAACAAAAACAAGCAAACAGAAAGACAGATATATCAACATCCTTTTTATATATATAAATAAACATGGAGTATAGAATTACTAATGCAGCAGGTATTGGTCAATGCTGGAGACAAACTTTTGATGCAAAGCTTTCTACTTGGGTTATTAGCCTATTTTTTAATCAAAAAAAATTTCAGTTTTGGGAGATGCTTTGTCAGATTTGACCCAACCTATAGTTTAGGCTAGACTGTGTATAAGGGTGCAAAAGGTTTTTAGTTATTGACAAGTGCAGTTACCTGTGTTGCTTAGGTTTATTTATTTACTTACACTGACAGCCTAAAGGCTGTGCCAGCACTACGTTTGAGCTGCTTGGACTAACAGCTTCACTGTTGCCCTCATGGCTGGTGAGATGGTTATTTTAGAATCACTTAATCTATAATAATTTACTCAAAACTCTATCCAATTTTTGTTTAGTTTTAGTTGAGCAATATGGTAAATTGTTCAATAATATTTGCCAATTCTCACCCACTCATCCAAATAGATCAAACCTATCAGATGCAAAGGTTTTAGATGTCAGTCAGTCAGTCAGTGAATGTATTTTATTAAGTAGATAAAAAAATGGATGTTGGTATATATGTGTTATCTCTAGACTCTAACACCAAATAAATGATCACCATGAAAATTGACACATATAAGTATTATTTCATGGAGAGGGTAAAAAATTATTAAAAACTATTTTTTGTAGATAAATTAAAAGTTTTATATACTAGAAGTGAAAATTCTATATATGCTTCAATGGTATCCAATATATTGTTATAGTTGAGTAGTTTGGTACTTAATTGATTTGATTTTAAATGGATTTATTAGATGGTGAGTGCTTATTTGGCTCTTTAGAAGTTAATATAAATCAAAACTGAATCAAACAAAAATTTATTTTACAAATACCTCCTCTAGCATAATCTGCTCAGATTATAGCTTTAAACTTAAATTATATAAAGGTCAGTTGTTTGAATCCTGGTGCAATCACTTTTATTTAATTACTTTCTTATCATTTAAACTACTTAAATAGTTAAAGCTAAGACTGCAAATGTAAGTAAAACTAAAAAATGATGAGCCAATATAGTAAAATATATAAAATAAGGTAATTAGTCAAATTTAGTAGTTTGGAATAAATGTCATTTACACAATGATTTTAGATATATAGAGATGTTTTGGGTAGCAGTTTGGTGTTATTTGATTGATTTGATAGATTTTTTTGTTTGTCTGAGTAGTTGATGGCTTTTGGTTGAACTGATAGGACACAGTTTAGTTTTGAGGGGTGATTAGTTATTGGTTGATTTGATAAAGTTCAGTTAGGTTTGGCTGAGTAGATGGTGGTTTTTTGTTAAATCAATTGAGCAATTGAATTTGGCTGAATGGTTATTATTTATCTATAGTATAAAATCTAAATTAATAAATTGAATATCTGAAAGTCATCAGATACCATAGCAAAGCATGGGTAATGAATGCCATATACTTAATAAAATACATTCATTGGCATACTGATATACTAACTGACATATAGAACTATTGACTCTGATGGGTCTAATCTATTTGGCAAGTGGGTGATATTAGCAAATATTATCATATAATTTACCAAATTGGTCATACAAAACTAAATAAAAATTGGTTTAGAGTTTTAGGTAGATTACTATAGCTTACTAAGAATATTAGGATAACCAGTTTACCAGCCATGAGGGCAACAGCAAAGCTGTTAGTCCAAGTGGCTCAAGAGTAGCACTGGCACAGCCTATAAGCTATATCAGTTGAGCTTATCTTTAATACCCACAGCTAGAAAAGTGAGATTTGCAT
The DNA here is from genome assembly GCA_022478985.1 of Massospora cicadina. Taxonomy (NCBI): domain Eukaryota; kingdom Fungi; phylum Entomophthoromycota; class Entomophthoromycetes; order Entomophthorales; family Entomophthoraceae; genus Massospora; species Massospora cicadina. Next base: position 74,351 of record JAKSZP010018781.1, on the reverse strand, counting down.
GCATTTTCTTGGGGTCACCCTTTTAAGCTTGGGGTGCTGTTTTGGGGGTTTTGTAACTTTTTATTTTAGTTTATGATGTAAAAATTTGATTTTCTAATAGTGGTGCTAAGTCTAACTTGTTTGATAATTTTTGGGTTTCAAGTTAATTCTATTTAAACTTTATTAAGGTGTGATTCAGAGGTTTGAATTAATGGCAATTTGAAGCTTAAACTGATCCCAATCAGATTTTGAGATTTTGTTAGTAGGGCAAATTATCTTTCATATAAATGGCTTTTGCACCCCCAACCTGGCAAAATAACAACTAATTGGAGGTATTCAGAGTTTCTAAAAAACAAGGTAAAATTGATTCTCTGATTCTCTGATACTAATAATTTACTATATAGATATATAATTATTTGACATCAGATATTTTGTATCTAATCTTTAGCATATGAAAATATTTAAAACTTAAACACAAATTTTAACCAATCAAATTACAACTAATTTCAGCTCCACTGATGAGCTTACCATAATTTATTGTTGGGAATTGGTTACTCAAAGCTATTAACATATCAATGTGTAAATAGCCATTGCATTTTTTAGGTAAGTTATTTCCAACAATAGATATCAACTTAATTATTAGAATAAAAGTATAACAAATAAAAATTGAATGTTATTTATTAAGTATATAGTACAACACCTCCACTTTAAGTGCAGAATTATGAAGCTCAATGCTTAGGTAAGCACTTTAATAGGTTTTAGTTATCTAGGAAATTTACTCATTGGATATTTGTTTAAGTAATTATCCTCACCTAAAATGCAGAATTATAATAGTTTCAAATCACAGGTAAGCACTTTTTAGTTAATGGTTATTAAAGATTTAAGAAAACATTCACTATGTTGTAATTTTGATTCTCCTCACTTAAATTTCAAATTTGTATTTTCAAATCAAAGGTAAGCACTTTTTAGTTTTAGTTATCCAAAATTTAAGGAAAACATTAACTAGATTGTTGTTTTATCCTTGCTTAAATTTTAGATTTGTAATTTCAATGCAAAGGTAAGTACTGTTTTAATTTTCTATTTTTAGGATTTAGGAAATTCATTTAATAGATTGTCAATTGATTATTCCTACTTAAATTTCAGAATCGTAATTTTGATGCAAAGGTAAGCACTTTTTAGTTTTTAGTTATTTAAGATTTAGAAAAAATATTAACTAATTGTTGTTTTAATCATCCCCGCTTAGATTGCAGTTTTGTTATCTTAGCTCAAAGGTAAATATATTAAAAGTTTTTAGTTATATAGGTAAAGTATTTACTAAATAGTTGGTTTTATTATTCCTGCTTAAGTTGCAAAATTTTAGTCTTACCACCAAGATAAGCATAAATCTAAGTTTGAAATATAGATATATCATTTTGTGTTACATTTTTGATTTTACATATTATTACTAATATAGATATTGATGTTTTATTTTACTAGATTTTTGATTCCAACAAAACATCCAAAATCTGAAATGATTATTGATGTCTTTTCAAGGTAAGTTTTTTTGATGGTTTACTTATTTTACTAACTATAGCATTTAATACTGATGCTTTACTAAATGCTTGACTTCATTATGACCATTTAAAATCTGAAATGAATGATATTGTTTTACTGTAAGCCTTTGATGGTAATAATTAATTTTGGTGGGTATGTTCTTGATTTACCCATCTGTAATCATCTAATATAGTTATTAATATCTTTATTAAGGTGAGGTTTGTTTCTTGATTAGTAACATTTTTAGTAACATTATTGATTTTAATCTCAGCTTAAACTATCTGTTTCATCTATATAAATTATTGGATTCAAGGTAAGTTTTAATATTTCTACTTTATCTAATATAAGTTATTTTTTTATTTTTAATTTCATTATATTTTATTTGTTATCATATACATTTACCAATATCATCAAGGTAAGGTTTTTTACAAATTTTATCTGCTAGAATTTAACTTTGTAATAATTGGTTGTTAACAAGAAGCATTAGCTTGGAAATAAATTTTATTATACAGATTTTCTTAGATTTCAAATATTTTAAATAATCTAATCATGATCAATGATTTTTCTTATTTATACTATTTATATTGCCTTTAGTTTATTATAACTTTGGTAAAGTGGTTGCTCACTTAATGGGATTACTTATACTAAAACATATATATTTTATCTTTACTATACTTCAATTAAATCAGATATCCCTGACTAAATGTATTTTATATATATTAAGAAACTTGATCATTTTGCTTATTCTCAGTTTAATTAAGTTTATAAGCTTAATTAAAATAAAAAATATATTATTTGGAGTTATACTACTATTTCCCTGGATACAAGGGTAATAGCAAATCTGTTAGTCAGAGTGCTGCAAACCATAGTTTTGATGATACTATACCAATATATCATAAGTGTTTTGAACTTTAGAGTATTGTTCAGAGTTTATGGGTTTATAATAATAAGTTAGCTTACAGGTCATGAGGGCAACAGCAAAGCTGTTAGTCCAAGTGAAACAAATAATAGTTTATATGGTAATATACCATATGAGTGGCACAAAAGATAGCTTTTATGATATCATACTATAATATATTAGTAATTTGAATCCTAGAGCAATTCTCTGAGTTATATTTTTAAAATAATATTTTAGTTCACAGGCATGAGGGCAACAACATAGCTGTTAGTCCAAGTGGCATAAATGATAGTTTAATAGTATAATACCATACTATCATTAGCATTTTGTATTTTAGAGCATTGCTCAGAGTTAAGTTTTCATAGTAATAAGTTAGCTCACAGGGTACAAGGGCAACAGCGAAGCAGTTAGTCTGAGTGGGACAAATGATAGTCTGTTTAACACATTGAGTGCCACACAAATTCTTAAGGAAGTCTTCATCAGGCTATGCATGCTGCTTAGAAGCGCTAGTATTGTGGTATAGCAATGCAAAGTGCACTACTAACAGATTGAAATATACTTTATACAACTATATAATATTAGAGCCATTGTTTCTTAGTATAGTAGAAGATATTTATATTTATAATGAAATGCTTATAGACATCATTCAACATGTTATGCACCAAGTCTGTTTTGTCTTGTTTATTGTTTGGTCTGCTAGATAAGATTTCATTGAAATTGGCTCACGACCTGGTTTTTTTACAACAAAGCAATACAAACTTTTTAGAAATTGACACAACCTGAACAAAAAGTTAGTGTCAGTCACCGGTGGTTGATGCAGCCTAAATGGAAAGTTCATTGTCATTCACTGGTGACTAATGTGGCACTCAATGTGTTAAGGTAAATGGGGCTCAGAGCGTAGTGATGGCACAGCCTTAGGGCTGTGCCAGTACAAGCTCATAAATAAACCCAAGCAACGCCAGGTAACCCCACCTTATAATATAAACCATAAATTAATCAGTTCAAATTCTTTGGGAATAAATAAACCCAAGCAACGCTTGGTAACTCCACTAGTGTATATATAAAAGTAAGTGCGTATGTGTGTGTGCAATGCCCAGCCAAAACTAGAGCATAAAAACTCTGAAAATTTGGATACAGGTGGACGGGAGGGGGTCCGTGTGCACCTTGAAGCCGGATTTTTAATTTTCATAGTAAAATAAAAAGTTTTGTATGTAAGAAGTGAAAATTCTATAGGTCTTAATGAAAGTCGGTATATTGTTACGGCCAAGAAGTTTGGTATTCGGTTGATTTGATAGTTTAAATGTTTTGCCAAGCGGTTGGTGGTTTTGGTTGATTAATAAGCTTGATGATTTTAGGGAGGATACCCCAGTGGTAGAGTATGGACCCTCTACCACTGCCTCCCGAGTTCGATCCCGGTAATGGACTTTGGGTAGGGGACGATTTTGACTGTTGGTTTTGCGCGCCAATGCCCCGAACCAAGATAGCGAATAGCAAAGGCGGTCCATGGAGTTCCTGGCCTATCATACGCCGCGCATGGAGGTTTTCCGGGTTTTATCCTCCTTTCCTATTTTCTTCACTTCCCTAATCGGTGCGGTATCATCCCCAGGTTGGCCCACCTCGAATAAAAATTTAAAATTTAAAAATAAGCTTGATGAATTTAGTAAGCAGTTAGTGATTGGTCGATTCGATAAGTTAATTGGTTTTGGTAAGTGGTTGGTGATTTTGGTTGTTTCGATACAGGCAGTTTTAGTTTACGAAGCGGTTGTTGATTGGTTGATTTGGTATCTAATGGCTTTAGCTAAGTGGTTTAGTTGATTCGATAGGTTTAATTGGGTATGGCTAAGTGGTTGGTAAATTTATATTGATTAAGTATAATTCTATTTTTTAACCGACTTTGAAAAAGAAGGTTATCAATTCGACCTGTATGTATGGATTTTTTTCTATGTTTGTTCGCGCATAACTCTGAAGATACAAAACCGATTTGGATGATCATCTCCAAAAATCGAGGATGCTCCAACTTAGGTCGCATTTTACTTTTATAAGTATTGGGCAAGTATCTGGCCATTAATTTAGTAAATATATCAAAATGGGCTCGGAAGCGATGCATACTTGTGGGACTAATACAGCTCCGGATAAACTTTTTCCGGCATCGGTGAAGCAATAGCTTCGAAGCGCTTTTGATATGTCCTATGGCTGGGGAATATGTTCAAAATTCAGTCAGTATGAGCTCATAGTGGGACGTGCTTAAATCATTATAGATGGCTATCAATTTTGCATAAGTTGACCAATAAACTCATCTAAGTTTAATAAAAATGAATTATTTTAGATAGCGATCAATAAGTCTACATAGATTGACTAATAAAAGCAACCAAATCTAATAAAATGAATTACTGTAGATGGTGATCAGTAAATTCAGCATATGTTGACCAATAAAATCATCAAAATTTAATAAAATGAAGTGTTGTAGATGGCAATCAGTAAATTTGGTATAATTTGGCCAATAAAATCAACTAAATTTAATAAAATGAATTATTAGTATATTTGTTTATATGATACTATATATAATAGATATACAATAAGGTTTAATTTTATAGAGAAATAGTAAGGGCAAAAACAATATATAGAGTTAGTAATATTTAATAAAAGTAGGAAAAAGAGCCACATTTAAAAATGCACTAATGTTTTGGGGGAAAAGAGCTGGGGGTAAAGTTGTTTTGGGAAAAAAAGAACCTTCTTGAAAATAATTTTTTTGGGAAAAAAAGAACCTTCTCATAATAATTTTTTGGGAAAAAAAGAACTTTCTCAAAATAATTTTTTTGGGGAAAAAAGAACCTCCTTTAAAAAAGCTCTAAAAAGTATGAAATAATCGAGAAATTAAGCCTACTCAATAAAACCCTTTTTTGAAGTCAGCACCATATTTTAACTGACTTATGATAAGTATTTATAATTTATATACTCAGTACTATCTATTCTAAGTTGCTTATAGTTTACACTTGGACCCAATCCAGACATAAGATGTAATTTGTATTTGTGAGTAAAATTCTATAATTCAGTTTAAAATATGGCGCCGACTTCAAAAAGGGTTTTATTGAGTAGGCTTAATTTCTCAATTATTAATATTATTGATAACCATCTACAAATATAAAAAAGAATTAACTAGGATCATCAGGCAAACTTTAAGCCCACAAACAAATCTGTGTTAAACTGGGCACCAACAAGAATTAGCCTAAAATTTTCTTTACAAAAGTCATTGTATTTTTTCATTTATAAAGATGCATTATCTCATTGGCAAATAATCTAAAAATCACCAAACTTTGCACAATACTTTATAAAGTTAAGGAATTGTAATATACCTTTTTTAATAAACCCATATAAATTTTAATAATAGTTCTATATAAGATCCAAAACGTATATGTTTCTAATAGTAATTAGATAGCAATTTGGCTGAGAATTTCATATTCATTTAATTCAATTTTTATAGGTTTTGATAAGTGGAAGGTATTTTTGGCCGTTTTATAAGTTCAACCATTGGTTTTTGCTGAGTGGTGGTTCGTTTTTTGGTTAATTCGATGGGCTTAATGGTTTTTAGGTAAGTGTTTGATGGGTTTGTGACTTTGGCAGGCTTAATTGATTTTGGCTAAGTGGTTGGAGGTTGGAATATTTGAAGGTTTAATGGTTTCTGAACTTATTGATAGCTATCTACCAATATAAAAACTAAAATAATTTATAATATTTGTAAGTTATAAACACCGTAGCGAAGCACGGATATTCTACTAGTATATATATAAAACTAGTCGATTTGCCCGTGCTTCGCTACGGTATCTATAAAATTTCAGATTTTCAATTTATTAATTTAGATTTTATCTTATAGATAAACAAAAACCACTCAATCAAATCTAATTGCTCAATCAAATCAACCAAAAACCACCAACCACTCAGGTACACCAAACTGAACTTATCAAAATAAATAACTAATTACCCCTCAAAGCTAAACTGTGTCCTATCGATTCGAACAAAAGCCAAAAACCACTCGGCCAAACAAAATAAACCTATAGAATCAATCAAATAACATCAAACTGCTACCCGAAACATCTCTATACTTAAAATCATTGAGTATGTGTGTCGGCAAGAAGGGTCCCAGGTCCCCTTGCCTCGAATAAATGAGTATGACATATCTTTCAAACTACTAAATCAACTTCTACTTAACTTACCAAAAGTATTTTATTAATTAGTTGAACCAAATTAGGCAGGTTTTTAAAAATATATAAACCTAACATCCGGGTACCTATGCTTCGCTACGGTATTTAATCAGATGATAAGCTCATATTGTAGCCTATAGGCTGTGCCAGCATTACTCTTGAGCCACTCGGACTAAGCTTTACTGTTGCCCTCATGGCTGGTGAGCTGATTATTCTAACTACTTAATCTTTAATTTTATTCGAGGTGGGCCGACCTGGGGACGATACCGCACCGATTTGAGGGGAAATCGAATGAATGGGAAAGGAGGATAAAATCCGGAAAAACCTCCATGCGCGGCGTATGATAGGCCAGGAACTCCATGGACCGCCTTTGCTATTCGCTATCTCGGTTCGGGGCATTGGTGCGCAACGCCAACACAGTCATAGTCGTCCCCTACCCAAAGTTCCTCTACCGGAATCGAACTCGGGGAGGCAGCTAACTACTTGATCTAATTAAACTCTAATACTGATTTTTGTTGAGTTTCAGGTGAGCAATTTGGTGAATTATTAGATAATATTCGCCAATTCTCACCAACTCACCCAAATGGATTAAACTTAATAGACTCGATGGTTTCAGATTTGATATTATTTGCCAATTCTCACCCACTCACCCAAATAGATTAAACTTATTAATCTCGATTAGCTTCAGGTGAGCAATTTGGTGAATTATGAGATAATATTTGTCAATTCTCATCCACTCGCCCAAATAGATTGAACCCACCAGGCTCGATAATTTCAGATTCGATAAGATTCGCCAATACTCCCCACTCCCCCAAATAGATTGAACCTATCAGACTTGAAGGTTTCAGATGTCAGTCAGTCAGTCCGTCAGTGAAATTTTTTTAAGTAGATCTAAGTCATCAACCATTTACCTGAAACCATTGGGTATCGAATCAACTCAATCCACCAACCACAACCCAGCCAAAACCAATTGATGAACTTTTAAATCAACCAACAACCAAAACCACTAACGACTTACCAAAACCAATTAACTTATCGAATCAACCAATCACTAACTGCTTTATTAAATCCGTTAAGCTTACAAATCAACCCAAAAGCACCAACCGCTCGCCAAAACCATTTAAACTATCGAATCAACCGAATATCAAACTTCTCAGCCGTAACAATATGCCGATTTCCATCAAAAAACATCTAAGATTTTCACTTGGTATATATAAAACTTTTTATTTTACTATGAAAATAATAATTTTTAAAATTCATAAACCTTCTCCATGAAAAAATACTTATATGTGCCAACTTTCATGGTGTTCGGTCAAACGGTGTCGGAGTCTATAGATAACAAATATATATACCAACATCCATTTATATATATACTAGCGGAGTTACCCGTACGCTACAGTGTCTAGAATTTCCGGTGATTCGGATTGATTAATTTAGATTTTATATATAGTTAAGCAATAACTACTCGGCTAAATCTAATTGCTTAATCGAAGCAACCAAAATGACCAACCACTCAACTAAAACTAACTGAACTTATCAAATCAACCAATAACTAATCACCTCCAAAGCTAAACTGTATCCTATCGGATCACCAAAAACCATCAACCACTCGGCCAAATAAAATAAACTTATCAAATCAATCAGAATCTAAATTAGTTTAGCTTTTATATTGGTAGATAGCTATCAATAAGTTCAGAAACCATTAAACCTATTAAAAATTCCAACCTCCAACCACTTAGCTAAAATCAATTAAGTCTGCCAAATTAATTAAACCATTAATCTCTTATCTGAAACTATTGAGCCTATCGAATCAACCAAAAAATAAACCACCACTCAGCAAAAACCAATTATTGAACTTACAAAACAGCCAAAAACTACCAACTAAATATCAAAGCCTATGAAACTATTGAATTAAATGAATATGAAAATACACAGCCAAATTGCTATATAATTACCATTAGAAATATACGTTCTAGATCTTATATAGAACTGATGTTTAAATTTATGATTATATTAAACAATTACATATTAACATTCCGTTCCCAAACTTTATAGAATACTTGTGCCAAGTTTGGTGATTTTTGGTTATTTGCTTGAGATAATGCATCTATATAAACAAATTAACATACTGATTCTTTTGTAAATAAAATTTAAGATTAATTCTTGTTGATACCCAGTTTACACAGATTTGTCTGTGGGCTTAAAGTTCATCTGATAATCTTATATTTTTTATATTTGTAGATGGTTATCGATAAAATTAAGTAATCAAATTATACTTAATCAATATAAATTTACCAACCATTTAGCCATACCCAATTAAACCTATCGAATCAACTAAACCACTAAACCACTTACCTAAAGCCATTAGATACCAAATCAACCAATCACCAACCGCTTCGTAAACCAAAACTAAATGTATCGAAACAACCAAAATCACAACTACTTACCAAAACCAATCAACTTTATTAAATCAACCAATCACTAACTTTATTTAAACCGTTAAGCTTATTAATTAACACAAACCCGCCAACCGCTCGACAAAACCATTTAAACTACCGAATCAACCGAATATCAAACTTCTCGGCTGTAACAATATACCAATTTCCATTAAAAAATATAAAACTTTCACTTGTTACATATAAAACTTTTTATTTTACTATGAAAATTAAAAATCGGGCTTCAAGATGCACACGACCCCCTCCCGTCCACCTATAGCCAAATTTTCAGAGCTCTACATGCTCTATTTTTGGCTAGGCATCGCACACACACATATACACATTTGCTTTTATATATAGATTAAACCAGGATTTGAACAACTGACCTTTTATAGAGTTGAAGTTTAGAGCTAAAAGCTGAGCCAATTATGCTAGATTTTTTTTTAACTCTATACTTTATTAAATAAATTTAAGGGAAAGTAAGAGGGAAGAGTGGAATACAGGCGATTTGGCTGAGGGTAAAAAAACTGGGGATTTGGGCCGCTAGAGTTCTAGCACCTCCGACCATTGCTGATTGGCAATTGCCATTGCTAGCCACAGTTCTAGCAGCGGCGGGCTTACAGGCCATACTATTCTAAGATGATTAGTAGCTTCATCACGTGCAATGAGCGATCCGGCAGGGAAAGCCAAATGCATGGCCTTATAACACCTGGGGATTATGCGCGAGAATTTTGAGATCCGGTGGAGCTGATCAGAGATAATCTGAATGGTCTTCAATACCAAACCTCTGTGATAGGGGTGCTCGTTGCTCATAACCTTGGTGACAAGTGCACAGTGAATTACCCATACACAATACTAGTAAATGAAGGCTTGTAGTTAGATCTGAGCTATTCTCAGGGTTTTTATAAAGAACAGATCCTGCAATAGATGTATACCCGGAGGCGAATGATCGCCTGTAGGATGTAATGCATTGTGGACCAGTATTTTTTGAACATGGTGCATTTATAATAGTGATATACTATATCTGCTTCCAGTTCAGTCACCAATATAGAGTCACCCCAACCTTGGTTGGTCTTCAATGGATCATCTTGGTTCAGTGATTGGATATTTGGGATCAGCCATCAATATATTATCAAGCTATGGCCCCCTGTCAGAATACCTTCATTGGGGATTACACCTGATTGTGTATTGGGTGTTCTGCCTGATGAGTTACTTATGCTACCAAATCAATTTTGGTTGGGGACTATTCGCCCCCCTAACCAGGCTGTTTTGGGGTTGGCACCCGACTTGTTCTTCACCCGAATACCCCAAGCTGATTTGGTAAGTTTCTCCATGTCAGTAGAAAACTTTTTATTGCTTGACTCCATTAGTTTAAATTGCTGATTTTCATTATTCAAATCTGAGTCAGTTTCAGATCCTACCAATACCTCATCCAGGTTTTTTGCTTTATTGGCAAGAGTTTTCTCACCCTGCGAGGCCCCAGTCCCCTCTGCTGATTGAGGTTCACTGGGGAATATTTCTGACTCCACTGTTCTTGGCGTTGGCCCTTGCTCCCAGAAGGTTGTGTTTGTCATCTGGGTATCAGTGGGCATTGATCCTAAGAAGTCAACCCCATCATTTGTACTATTTATTAGTGCTCTGTGACCCATCTCTACGTTCGTTCATTTTGTAGTCATTCGTGTCACCAGTTTATTACTTGGCACATACGTGGTGGAATGCCCAGCCCCGTTTCTGAGCTGATTATGCTAGAGGAGGTATTTTTAAAATCAATTGGACTTTTGATTCAGTTTTGATTTAGATAAACTTGTTAAATACCCAAATGACCACTAAACACTTAATAAAACCATTTAAAATATCAAATCAGCTGAATATCAAACTGCTCAGCTGTAACAATATAGCAAATACCATCGAAGTATATATAGGATTTTCACTTGTTACATATAAAACTTTTTATTTTACTATTAAAATAATATTTTTTTAAAATTTATTCTGCTATTCGGGGTAGAGACAAATCCAACAAAGCAAAGATCATAAAAATCAGTCCAGCCGTTCTTGAGTTATAAATGGTGTAACTAACATGACTCTGTTATATATATATATATAAATTTGAATTTAATCATTTCAAACGGTTTGTTTATTAAACCTGAGCGACGCCGGTAACTCCGCTAGTAGATTCATATATTTAGCATATTTTTATTGTTTATAGAAGCTATTTAATATTAAATTCAAGAAAAACTAACAAAGTTACAAAGGCATGTAAAATCATAGATTGAGACATTTATTGAATTGGAAAAATAATACCACCTTTTGTGATGTTGCGAGTTACGCACTTATCAAGACAGCTTTTAAAAGTTGCAAAAGGTACGCAGCCATCCATTCCACCATACATACCTCTCAGAAATCTTCACGCGGGTTGTAATAAACAATTGGGAAAGCAGCTCTCCCATCACCTCCTTCAGGTCTATAATAGCATTCGACAGGTTTTCCCCTAAGTCTATGAGCAGCAAATACAAGTTTAAGCTTATCCAACTCTCTCCTCTATGGGAGGCGCTTTGCACTTAGCCTTAGCTGTATCAGGACCATTGGTATTCACTAATGGACAAGAAATAACTTTATTGCGTTAATGTGAGCTAATAAAAATTAGTAATGATAAGGCATGATGGATTACTCTCCAGGGAAGACAAAACCACTAATAACCACGGCAAGGCACATAAACACAAAGGACTTCATTTTGATAATCGTTTAATAACACTTTACTTGATGGATGAAGATGAGTATTGAAATCTAGAAACTGTGAAATTTATACCGCTTCGCTTATTGCATAAAATGCAAGTGTCACTTTTGCGTTTATTATTATAAGATTAGTAATTTGATTTTTAATCATGTTTCCTACCTCGATTAAACTATTATTAATCATGTTATGCACCCTAATAATTAGTGCATCAAATAAAAGATGGACTGCATAAGAACAGAAATCAATAATTGTCATTTTTAATTTTGGCTGAAGCATTCATGTTAACTAAAATAGAAATATGAAATCATACTTTCATGTAGTTTAATTTAACCCGTACCCCCATTAGATCACATTTTGGCTTATAATAAAGCAGGTTTTATATAAATCTAATGGCAGTGCGGCAAGGTGGGTCCTCTGGTTCCTTGCATTAAATATAATCAGGCATTGTCATTTGAAATAAAATACTAAAAATCTATCGATCTTTATGTAAAAATCATTTTATTAATTATCAATTTATTGAATTATCTTAGCTATCTATGCAACTTGAGCACGGACTGTATAAAATATAAAGTTAATGGTCTACATGGGGTATAGTATCCCCTATAAGGCAGCTCCCATAGCAAATCTGGTATAATTTATAAAAATAGATTTGTCTAGCCATTATAAGTCAATTTAATTTGTAATTGAGATTTTAAAGATAAATAAGTAACCTTTCGGTCAAAAGTTAAATTAATAGTGCCGCCCATCTATTAAAATTTTGGTTTAACAAAGTTATGTAATGCATAGTTTTATTCAAATTCGTATTTTGAATTTATTTAAATCTCAATTCAATTTATCCATGCAAGCCTAATGTTTAAGTTTAAAACTTTCTGTTAAATTGGTATTTTATATAGTTGACCAGAATTAATTCAACTACTAGTTTTAATTTTTGTTAACAGCATTTGAGATAGCGTGCTTGATCAAATTCACACTAATAAAAACTAACTAAATCGTAAAAAATCTATAGTTAAACGAATTAAGGTACAAAAAAGTTTATTTGAAAAGCTGAAGCATTGTTTATATGCTAAAGGTGTTCACCTATCTTATATAGATTGATATCTGAATACTTTTAATTACTATTTTTTGTTTTACCTCGGCACACTTTATTATTTGAAGAAATCTATATAAATCTCATTTAGAATGTATAAAAAACCAATTTATCTTTATTAATAATAGATTTTTAGGACCATCTAGTACTAAAAAATAATAGATTTTTAGGAACTCTCTTTGACCGCTCAAAGTCACTTTTGAGAAGTTTTAAATTTAAGTTTATTTATCCACAGCCATCTGCCCAAACCTATTCTTTGATGTCCTTGGCTCTGCCGCCTGCCACCCCAGTGTGGGGCAGCAGTGCACCCCCACCTAGCATTTTCCACCCTGCGGGCAAGTGCGTTCGGATGGGCTCAAACAGCCTACCCACTGCTTCCAACTGTTTTGTCCCCCCACAGGACTTAGTGCTCCACCTGGCGCGCATCCACCCTTCTCACCCCCATCCTCTCACCCTCCCTCACTCTGCTATTCACTATTGCCTCAAGTGGACTATGGGCATTTGTTCCCATATGCCAATAAGGCAATTATTGACCTAGCCACTACAGCCTTTGCACCAGCTGGCTTTATAGACTTCTGCCCTTTTAAGGGCTACTTTGATGTTGGGTTCCAATCTGAGGAGGATGCTGAAGTGGCAGCACAAACTCCTCTAATTATAAAAAAAACCCCATTCCCAAAACCCATACTCGCCTCCCTTCAGACACCACACTAGTGGTATCCTTTGCAAATCTCCCATCCCACCTTCCATCCCAGGTTTTGTATGACCAGTTGGTCACAGGGCTCATGGCTTATGGCACTCAGCCCAACCTCATCTTTGCTATTCCATCTGGTGCAGAATGCCTTGCTGCTCCTCGTGCAACAGCTACCATTATACCACACCACCCTACCATAGCCCAACAAATCCCACCCTGCGCTAGTGTGGCTGCAGCACCTGATCATTTCTTTTGGGCTCAGGTCAATAATGGTAAGCAGATTTGTTCCCTCTGCTTTGGCCTTGACCATGTAAAAAGAGTATGCCCTAAGGCTAAATCTGCTGCTGCAGCTTCTGAGCCCCCCTCTGGAGGTTCAGTATGGGGCGCTTTGCTGCCCCCTCCCACCCTCCAATCTCATTCAGTGGGCCCACATAGAAAATCAGCCCCCCCAAAACCTCCATCCTCACTCTCCCACCTAAATCTATGCTAGCTAATCAGAGCAATACTTGGACCACCATTCGCACCCAAGCAGCTGCCCATTCACCCAATCCTACCCACTCAAATTTAATTACCACTATTCCAGTGAACTAAAATCTATAGGATCTATTGGCTGAAACTGATGAATCAGGTAATGTCCTCATTAGTAAGCATACAGGTCAACCTCTCTGCCATGGTGATTATGGTCAGGCAGAAATTTCCTTCCTAACTTTGATAAAACCCCTACCCCTCACTATTTTGCTCCTCTACCCAATACAGCCCCCTTCCAAAGTGACCACCAGCTCACCTTAGCTGCGGTGGCCTCTCCTCATTACCCAAAACTATGCACCGCGGTGGCCCAGTCAGTGGCTCAGCTCCAGCATGGCCTGCTCACCATCTTCTTCCCCCCTGACTTCCCTGAATCTCCCTGCAGTGATACCTCAAAACTATTTAATGATACTGAAATTGCTGTTATGAATGTTGCAATGCTTGCTTCATTCAACCCCTCAGCCAAAATCACCCGCCACAGTATCTTCCTTTTCACCCAACTTCTTGAAGCCCACAAAGAAGCTGAAGTTCTCCTCGCAGCTTTTGTTGAAACATTTTCCCATCATTATCTTGATGCAGAAGTGGAAAACTCCTACTATGCTGACCTCAGCCCCCACTATGCAGATGCCCCAACACCCTGGCTATCTGCTCTGATCTGGTACTGTAATCAACACCCCTTGATTGAGGTGGGTCTTTCTGAAAACCAACCCCCCAACCCCTCCTCACCCTCTGCCAGGGTGGGTTAAGCAGTTTCTGCTTCCCACCTGGTTAGTAGTTTGTTTTGTCATTTTAAGTGTTGTGATTGGTACTGTCCATCCCCTGGTCAGCGTACCTTGAATAAATCAAATAATAGATTTTTAGTGTAATTTTATATACCATCAAGTGGTAGTATTAAAGCAATGGATAGTTCAAGGGTAATTAATTTTACTTGTACTATAAGGGTGCAAGTTTGACTCTCATCCTTGACGCTTGTAGGCTATTAGGCTTAGGACTTCCAACATAGATCTAAATAATTAATGTCCTAATAAAAATAAGACTTCTAAAAATGAATATAGATGCACTCTATTAATAGTAATCCAAATGTTTGCCTACCCCATATAATTTTAGCTGTAATCTTAATAGCGGCTACTTAATATTAAACTCTCAATATTTTTATATATTATTACACTATTTTTATATGTGAATATAAGCTTAGCTCTGAGTATCTTTATAAAGAAAAGTATTTTACTTTAGAATAAACTAGCAATGATTTATTTAATTAATGAAATGAATTCAGAAAACCTTCTATTAATCATTTTTTTTTTAGTACTAGATGGTACCTTCTATTAATCATATCTTTTCTTTTTTAGTACTAGTGGGTCCTGATGCAAGTAGGGAAAATTAACACGCATTTTCTTATAAGTCTTCTATATAGATAAATAGAATCTAGTTTTTAAATATAAAAGTAAAAACAATACTGTATATATAATCAAATTTATCTAAATTTAACTAATTAAGTAATCTACTAGCCCAGTACCTATTGCAATGCTTTAGTGTAAGCCTAATGAAGTCCTATCTTAATTTAAACTGTAATTATTTAAAAGAAAGCTAAATTCAAATAAAATCATAAAATAAAAATAATCTAATAGAGAATATTTAACATAACTAAATGCATTTTATCATTATCTTTTTTTCAACTTAGTCTATAATATATGCTATGGACTAAATCTATATATAAATTTTTATTAACAACAAAAATTGTGTATGCACATATTTCTATAAGAGAGTTAAATTTTATAGTATATTTTTTAACTCAATTTTTTTCTTGATTTTTTAAGTGCCTTTTAAAACATTATAATAAGTCTTATTGTAATTTAAAGGTACCCCAAGTAATTTTTTACTTAGATCCAAAGTTTTCAGTAAGTTTAAATAGCTTACATCATTCCACATATCACTTTATGACATTTAGAAATATATTGCTTAAATGTAAAGTATGTGCTTTAATATTTGATCATAAAAAGCTTTCTTATCTTAATTTATTATTATTTTAAGTCATAAGTTATATCAACAAGGATTAAAAAATACCTTTTCTGTACTTAAACATGTTTTTAAACTTTTTTAAACTTGAGGTATTTAAAGTTTCTAATTATTTTATCTGAGTTGTTTTTGCTGATGCTACTGCACCAAAAATAATATGTCTTGACTATATAATATACCTACTAACTTATTTGAATCAATTGCTTGTATATCTTAATTTAATTTATTTAAAGTCTTATAATTATTTTATTGCCATAATCTTAAAGGTGATAAGTGATTTGTATACAATAGAAATTGTCTTACTCATAATATTATTGTTAAAAATTGGGAGTTGGCTACTCTTCTTGTGATTACTAAATATTACAATCCTGGGTTCTTCACCAATTAAATGCTCCCAACTGTTAACTGCACAGGTTCAATATGTGCACAATTTGCATTGTCTGATAGTAATTAATAGTTGAGTGATAATAATATGAAGACTATTATCTGTAGTTGAATAGATAATCTGTTATAGTCTAATGCTAGATCTGTATTTCTCTACAAAAGACTCTTGATGTTGACTGTAGGGACTTCTTTCCTTATCTGCCTAACTTGATCCACTCTCAGATCCAGAAGTTTACAGCCTGTCTTCTCATCATGCTGAGTCTGCATAAATTTTTCTCTAAGTTCAGATTCTCTAAGGATCCTCAATCTATAATATTTATATGAAAAAAGAGTCCCTCAATTATTACACAATAATAATTTTCTGAAGATAAATAGAACTTAAAATAATATTGATCTTTATAGTCTCTATTAAAAATTTTTTAAATATGAATTATCAGGGATTTATAGAGAAAATTTGGCACCTAACCCTTGGTTGGCACCTCAGCTATGAAATAGCAGTTATTACCATTAAACTTCCCTCTCAACATCTCACCAGTGATGGTCTTCTCTATCTATTTAGAATTCCTTTGTTGGACATCCTCAAGACCTAAAACAGACAGAGTCAGAAAATATGTTCCTAATGTTTCCCACTCAATCCCAGTAAACTAACCATATACTTGATAAGTGACCTGCTTAGATATTGGGACTCTTTACCATTATGGAAGGTTGCAAACCAAATGATTAATTTGTTAGTTGCAGGTAGCATCATTTGCCTCTCAACTTGCTCATTAAGTTCATAATTAGTTGGTGATAAAACCCAATCTTTCCCAATTGGTACACCTGATAGTTAATCAATGATAAACTGAAAGTTGCCCCATTTTGTCAGCAACTCTGCCCAATGAGATCTTAAGCAGTTACCCATATTGATCCTCAAGAGATATGAACCTGGCAAATTACCTAAAATCCCCCAATCGTTATTATCCTAAAAGTAGGGTCAACTAAAATTAAATTCACTCAACATTGAGAATTATCCCCTAGTGATCCACAGGCAATCTAGGAGGCTGAAAAGGTGGGCAAAAATCCCAACACATCCTCCCTCTTGCTTAGAATTCCAACAAGAATAGAATTGGGATAGGAGAATACCACCTGAATCAGATCAAATATTTCTTGGTTTCTAGTGGATCACAGTCAATCTGCACTCAACGCTGCTCAGGACAACCTTTGTCATGCAGTTCTCTTCTTTTTCCTCCTTGCTACCACCTCCTCAGAGCGCGGTTCTCATAACTCATTGTAGTGCTGGGATAATTGATTTACTCATGACAATGCTAGTCCCAGAAACTGGTTTTCACCCAGTCAGAGCATATAACGCATTGCCATATTCAGTATCTTGGTCCAGCATCTTTGATTTCCTGATCTTCCTTCACATCCTCAGCAGGAGATCACTACTGTCAATATTTGTCTCATAGCACAATTAAGAATGCTCAATTATATTTACTCCTGTTATTTTCTCATATTAACTTCTTTGCTCATAACATTCTTAATTATTTTTTGTAGAACTTATTTCATTAATTTTGAGATTAATTTTTTCAAAAATTAGAGATTAATTGATACCAAAGTGGATAATGTTGATATTATAAAAAGTCTGACATCCCCCCTCTCATCCAGCTCATATATTAGATATGGAATCTTGGTACATCAACTGCAAACAGTTTGTCTGATAAATATGATTGGCTCTTCCAACTGATGAGTCAATCTGAGAAAAGAAATCTCTTTTATGGTCCCCCAGGACACGTTTTTAGTCAAGCACCCATAGCCAGTTCTTCTGCGGAGCTACCAGAAACAGTATCCAACCCCTAATGAAACCAGAGTAATGATCATCTTAAACAACTTGCAGCCAATCCTTCTTCTATTGTCAATTACAAAATTAAATTTCAATACTTTCCTAAATTCAGCTCCTTTTGCAGATACTCCTACTATCATCATTGAATCTCCTAAAGCAATGCTATCCAATATTGATCAATCATTCCTTGCCAGATCTGACTTACTTCCAGAGTTTCTTTTCTGACTTGACAATTTCTATAAACTAGCTGTTCTCTCAGCTAAACTACCCATTGAAAATTGCAAACATTTCAAACTTTACTATGCAGAATTGAGAACCCAAGTGACCAAAGCTCTTTTTATAGCTCTAAATTTCTACAATCTTACAAACATCCCAGATCAAGATGTTGCAGCCTATGCCCTTCATTTCACTGGCCATGTTCTTCAAAGTTGGGCTACAAAGCTTTCAGCCTCTCCAAGATTTCATTGCTCATTCTGTTTAAATTCAAGAAGCTTGTAGTTGTTGTCTTCAGGATGCCATCCACTCCTTGCATGACTAACTCATTTCTGGTGTATCCCATTGGTACCTTCCCCTTATGGCTTTAATTGGGGCATGATTTGGAAACCCTGCCTAGCATTACTTGCACAATGCCAGCTCATATGCCCAGTGTTCTTGATAAAGCCCATCAGCAAGTGCACAAGACTAATCTTCTGGCTCTGATGCTATATTGGGATTACTTGGGGTTATACGCTGACTGCCTCTCCTTGTTTTGTTGCTTCCCTCCTCAATCAGGGTATTATGTTTGGCAAATACCAACATCTCCATCTTTCTTCCCCTTGTCACATTCTCTCAGGGATCAGCCTCCTCTCAACAAACTTGGCTTTGAGTAGGTCTGCCCTTGCTAGCATTTGATCTCACATAAATTTTGATGGTTTATTCACACCTACTGTTATACATCCTACCTCCTCCAAGAGGTAACATAGGTAGAATCATCCTCAAGTTGAGGATAGCTAATAAAAATTATAAATAATATATATTTTTTCTGTGCATTTTTAAAGTTTTTTATTATATTTTTATCAATCTTTTATTTTTTTCTTTTTTATATAGGACATGACATTCACTCAGTTTAGTGGTCCATCTTTTTTTATTTATTCTCCCAAACTGGATCCCAGATATACTCTGACCTATCAGTTTTTCATGGTTCAGAGGTCTTTTTATTAAAATATAACCTTCTATTTTGGTTTAGCAGTCCTTTTTTAGGACTTAACCAAAAATTATCAGGACATAACCATCTTAATTATTCAGCAGCCCTTTGGGAACACTCTTTTTATCTTTTTTTGATCCACTGCTTTAGATAGTTAGCATGTACTTGATTCACAATCCTTCCACTTAAGAGGTTTTTGATGGAATAGGCGTCCATTGCCATCTTGGCAATAATCTCAAACAGACCTGACCACAACGCATCCAACCTATTTCTTCTTCCAAAAACATGCATGTTACAATAGGCAACTTTATTGCCTACTTGGTATTCTGATAATGTTAGTCAGTTCTTATTGTCTGTCATTTTTGCTTGATTTTCTTCTTCAGGTTATATCAAATGCTTACAATTGCCTCTTAATTAGGATATTTGACAGTCAGAGCAGTTACTGCTCAGCACTTATCCTTGATGTTGGTTCAACTACCAAAAGTAAAATTGGCAGTAATGCGGCCTTCCTTCCATACAATAATTCAAATGTAGTTTTTTTATTGCTATATGGTAAAATATATTAAATGCAAATGTCACTAAACTAGGGTATGTTCCCCATGTGGAAGTTCTCTCTGTAACCAACTTCCTCAATGTCATGGCCAGCATTTCATTGACTCATTCTGCCAGTTTGTTTGTCTCCAGCTGGTAAAGTTTTGATACAACTCCTTGGATCCCCATTATCTCATTCAATCTCAGGATCTCATGGGATGTGAAATTCGTTCCATTTTACTTAGTAAGACTTGCAGGCATCCATGTTAATATATGACTTGATCCAGGATAAACCTTGCAGCGCTTGTAGCATCCACTTTTTCCAGGGCCTTTATTTTGACCCATCTAGTTAGATGGTCAATAACAACTATGATATATTTGACTCACCATGTACTCATGGTTAATGGTCCCATCACGTCAATGGATACCATATGCCAGGCAAATCCAGGGTGAACCAGTCAATATCCGGTAATGTTCTTGTGAGGCTTGTGCAACTGGCACTCCACACTGCAAGCCAGATAATCCTCTACATTGTAGTTGATAGACTCTCAGTAATAGTACTGGCAAATGTGGTTGGTCATCTTCCTCAGGCCTTTATGCCCAACAACCTTATGCACAGCTTAAACAATTTTCACTCATTCTGACAGTCTTGGGAATATTGATTGTTTTCTGTCAATCATCTTAAAAACTTGTCCTTTCTTGGTCTTGGTGTTTTCCATTGCTTTCTGAAGTGCACCTTGGATTTCTTAGAGCTCATTTCAATTTTCTCCATCAACCATCTTCTGGAACAGCTCATCATATTGCTGGTATACCACTTGGACCATTGGTAACCTTGATAAGCTATCTGCATTCTGGTGAGAAGCTCCCACTTGGTAAACTATCTCATAGTTATAAGCCTGTAGCTTCAATGCCCATTGGGTCAGACATCTTTCTGGTTTCCTTAGATTATGTAGCCAATGCAGCAAAGAGGGTAATCACCTTAAAGTGCATTCTGTGAATATACACCTGAAACTGTTTACAGGCATAAATTACTGCAAAGCATTCACACTCAGTAATAATGTAATTCTGTTCTGCTCCTGATAGCATCTGGCTCACATGAGCTAACGGATGCTCATCCCCAAGATCATCTACTTGACTCAGGATGGCGCCAATCACTGTTAACAAAGAATGAATCTGTACTATAAATTCTTGATTGAGTTTTTGGATATTTCAATATTGGAGAATCTATCAGATACTGGTGTAACTTATTGGAAGAACTCTGGGCCTCTTCATTACAAATGAATCCTTTCTTCAGATCCTATAGCAAATGAAAGAGGGGCTTGGCAATTCTTACAAAATCCTATATATAAATCTCCAGTAGTATCTGACCATTCCAAGAAACACTTGGACATCTTGGACACTTATCAGGATAGCCATCTGCTCTATGGCTAAATCTTCTGGGCTTGCAGATGCAGTCCACTAGAGTTGATAACAAATCCCAGATAATCCAAATCTTTCTTGAAGAAGTGGCACTTCCTCAGCTTGATCTTTAGGTTAGCTGTGGACAGTCACTTGAATGCTTCTTCCAAGTGGTGTAAATGGTCAGTAAAGGTTCTACTGAACACATTTATATTGTCCAAGTACACCAAGATGCATAACAACTTCAAGTCATTTAATATGGCGTCCATGGCCCTCTGGAACGTTGCAGGCACATTAAAAAAACCTTTGGGGCATCCTCATTGGTTGATACAGCCCCTGGGCAGTAATGATCACGCATTTTCCCTGATCTTCTGTTAGCAAATTAAAATTGCTATTATCCTGATATCAGATTTCTCACGGAAAAACACTTCACTTCTTCCAATAAATCTAATGCATCATCAATTTATGTTAGTGGATATGAATCCTTCTTCATTATTTTATTCAACTTTTAATAATTGATCACCACCCAATTAGAGCCATCCTTCTTCTTCACAATCAGGATAGGGATTTCCAGGGACTTGATGATGGATCTAGAGGCCCATGCTTCACTATTTTGCTGATCTTTTCTTACATTACTGCCTCAGCAGCCTTTAACCATCTAGAACAGTCTCATCCTTATTAGCAAATTTTCCCCGGTGTCAACCTTGTAGATGACATTCCTTGCACATCTCAAATCATGGTTATCATGGGCAGTTATTTCTCAATACTTTTTGAATATTTCAAGAATCTCTCATGCTGTCTTTCCATCAGATCAGTGAGTTGCTCTCAATCAACCAATAGATTGATGCTCTCAGTCACCCCTGCTAGTAATCTTATCTCATCAAGGATCCCAAAATTATGGAATTTTTGAAATTTTGCCATCAGGATCATATTGACAAATGAGATGATCTAGTCTTCTTGATCTTCATTAGTATTTCACTCAAATTTGCCAAGATACTTGGATTTCTCCATAGCCTGGCATGACTATTTCATGAGCCACCCATGGCTCTACTCTGGACTTCTTCCAGAGGCTACCAACTTCTCCATATAACAGCTCAGGTATCTACAACATCAATTCCAAGTTGACTATGACCTGTGATCCCAGTGGTATGGTTTTCAATTTTCTGATTCTAAACAAAATTTTCTAATTTTTCAGGATTTCCTTCAGCATTTCTCTTTGTTTTCTCCCAACTAATTGGTAGCAAATTGGGACAATGCCATCATTGTAAATCAGATTGATTAAATTGTTCCTCCTTGTAAGTGGAGTTTACCCATCTCTCTGATAAACTAGTGGTAACATCTGACCCAGTATGGTCAACATAGCATCTTCAAAGTTACATTTTACTCCATACTTTCATAGAAACTCAATACAGATCAGAATATCATATTTTGGTTGGCCAAAACTATTACTAGGGCGGATATCAATAAAGATCCAAATTGGAGTGGCAAATTATTAAATGCTCCACAGGAGATGGTTGCATTTGGCCCAGCGGTACCATATTCTTTCTTGTGCTCTAAAACATGTGAGATTCTCAAATTCTTCATCATCTTGGTTAAAACAATATTGATAGACGCTCCAATGTCAATTACTGCCTGCACATATACTCAATTAGTCAGTATATCAATATATGTACACTCAAAGTATTGCAAAATCATATTTACTGAGTGTATAGTGGCGTTATTTACCAAATCAAGGGTGTGAATAATTTGCCACAAAAGATCAGGAAAGGATTTCTTAATAGCACTAAGAGGGATAGACAGGTTTGCATTATCTAATTTGACCTCAGGCAACTTTTTTTTCTGGATTCTCTGTGGATTGAATCTTGTCTGCTAGTTGTCATGCGTATGGGCAAGCAACCTCCTTGATTATTTTATGTTGATCCCCTTCACTCCAGATCTGGTTACTGCATTGACATCTAGATTGACCACTTGATAAAGTTCATCCTGCACATCATCATCAACAAACAGATCACTAATGTCAATTTTTTCATGTAAGGTATTGGGGGAAACATGTTTAACCGCAGCTCTAGACTGTTCCCCATCTAGGCTATGAGCCCTTTTCCTAACTCCTGTGCAGGTTTAGCCTCTTTTGCCTGGACCACATTGACCTTCTCTTTTGGCTTCTTGCATTGAACAGCAAAGTGTCCCTTTCCTCCACACTGAAAACAACATTTGTCTTTCTTATCTGTCCACTTAGACTCCTCGGGCTTATTTCCTGGCACTATTCAATTGTTGGACTCTTTAAAGCTCTTCATCCCCTTTGTAGGACTCAAATTTCAAACTGGACTTGGCTTAAGCTTTGATTAGGGGCTCAAATGTGGATTCTAATATCTTCAAATGATCCACCATTTGTGAGGTGGTAATTTCAGTTGTTAACACAGAAGACATCATTTGATATAAATTATATAAATGCTGAAGGGCCGCTTGCAACATGACCCATGCATCAAAATTGTCCAGTACTTTTGCTCTGACCAAAATCTGCAATTCTTGGTAGAATCAGTTGTCAAAACTTGATAAAGACTCATACTTCTGGAATTATATTTCTGATGGATTCCTGTTTGCACTAAGACATATGTATTGTAAAAATTTACTGTTTTGGGTTCTTATTGACAACCCTAGTAATCTTTTTACTGCACAGGTTCAGTTTTCTTGTGCACTTCATCCGCGTTGTATAGTATGTTAGATTATCAGTTGATAATAGTATGATGACTTTTATCCATAATTGAGTATGAATTCTTATATCTTGGCCCAACGCTTGGCCAGTATTCCTGATTATATACTTGAGATGTCATGATCTAGAGATTCGTTCCCTCATTCTGTCCAACATGATCTTCTCTGAGATTCCCTGGTGACAGTCTCTTTGGTCCAACACACAGTTGGCAGCAATCCCCAATTGTGTCTCCTTCTTCTCTAGATCCCTTCTCAGATCTTTACTCTTTTCTCTAAGAGTCTCCCAATTAATGCACACAACAATAATATCCTTGAGAAGAATAGCACAATAGAAAGCTGATAATAGTTTACTACTTAAACTTTATACCAGATGAAAACTATAGAAATTCATTACTAAATGCTGTTCTTGTAAATACTGTTTTTTATTATAAGTGAATCCTAGGGAATTTATAGTGGGGATTTGGTCATCTAACCCTTAGTTGACACCTCTTTGATGAAATGGCAGCCTTTGCCATTGAATCACCCATCCTTGTCTCAGCAGCGATGGTCTTCCCCATCCTGGCTAGGATTCCATCGTTGGACATCCTCAATACCTAAACGGAAAGAGTCAGAAAACGTGTCCCTAACGTTTTCCTCTCAATCCAAGTGAACCAACCATATTTGGCTAACAATCTGCTTAGGTAATGGGACTTATTACCCATTAATGCAGGTCACGCATCAACTGATCAATTCACTAGTTGCAGGTGGCATCACTTGCCTCACAACTTGTATTTAGTCCCAATCAGTCAGTGATAAAACCTGACTGATCCCAATTGGTACACCTGATAGTTAATCACTATCAGATGCCCCTATTTTGTTGGCAACTCCACCCGGCAAGATCTTAATTATTTGTCCAGATTGATCCCCAATGGATACAACCAGGTGAATATCCCAAAATCCCCCAAACATAGTTACTCCAAAACTTGGGTCAACCGATTTCCAATTCACTTCACCTTAAGTAATTATCCCCTAGCAATTTCTGGTAGTCTAGCAGGCTGGGAATATGGGCAAAAATCCCAACCCATCCCCCTCTTGCCTAGATTTCCAGTGAGAAAAGGACCGGGGCATGAGAACACCACTTCAGACACTCAGTTGAATACTTTGTTGGCTCAAGAAGAGTATGTTTGGTAATACTCAACGCTGCTTAGGATGACCTTCAGCATGTGGCTCTCTTCCTCTTTCTCCTTACTACCACCTTCTCAGAGCATGGACCCCACAATCTACTGTTGTGTCAGGCTGATTGATTTACTCATGACGATATTAGTCCCAGGATCCAGTTTTCCCCCATCAGGGTATATGACCTGCTGTCATATTCAGGATCCTTGATCTGGCGTCCTTGATTTCCTAATTTTCTCCTCGTCCTAGACAGGAGTCTCTTGCCGTTGATGTTCATTTCATGGCTCAATTAAGAATACTTATTTTTATTCACCTTGTTATTTCTCTCATAACCTCTTGGCTCAAATCATTCCTAATTCTTCTCTTGGAGAGCTTATCCCATTAATTTTTGAGATTAATTTCTCCAAAATGGAGCTTAATGGATTGTAGGGTGCATAATGTTAACTTCCATATAAGTCTGACACCCCCTCTCATCCAGCTCATAGGTTGAATTCCAAGTCACTATACCAGCAGCTTCTAAATGGTTTGTCTGATCAAGGCCTCCGGCTCTTCCATCAGATGAGTTGAGATGCATGGTGGAACCTCTTCTATGGTCCTTTCAGGACTCATACGCCTAGTCTGGCACCAGCGACTAGTCCTTCCATGGAATTACCAGAAATGGTAACCAATCCCTCCAAAACCAGGCTTGCAATTGTTTTAAACAACTCTCAGCTGACTATTCCTCTGTTGTCAATTCCAGAGTTGGATTTTGAAACTCTCCTGAATTTGGCTCCTTTTGCTGATGCACCAACTATTGTTGTGGAAGCTCCAGAGATTATGCCGTTTGCTCTTGGTCACTCTTTTCTTGCTGGGATTGGACCTGCTTCCTGAGTTCCTCTCATAACCTGGACAATATTACAAACCTGCTGTTCTGGCTACTGAGCTCACCATTGGTAACAGTATTCAATTTGAGCTCCCCTACACTGAACTCTGAGCCCAAGTCACTGAGGTTTTGTCCCTAGCGCTGAATCCCTTTGATCTTTATAACATTCTGGATCAGGATACTGCCATTTATGCTCTTTTTTTTGCTGGCCAAGTTCTTTGAATTTGGTCCATGAAGCTTCCAGCCTCACCTGTGTTTCACCACTCCTTCAGCTTCTGAGAAGCCTATAGTTGTCGCTTGCAGGATGTTATTCACTCCCTGCATGACTATCTCTTTTCCAGCGCTTCCCATCAGTATCTTCCGCTGATGGCATTAGTAGGGGGCATGATTT
Source organism: Massospora cicadina (assembly GCA_022478985.1). Classification (NCBI taxonomy): domain Eukaryota; kingdom Fungi; phylum Entomophthoromycota; class Entomophthoromycetes; order Entomophthorales; family Entomophthoraceae; genus Massospora; species Massospora cicadina. The sequence continues at coordinate 47,822 of JAKSZP010018781.1, read as the reverse complement.
GGCAACACCCATCAAGCATCCCTTGTTTGCTGCCAGCCCATATGTCCAGTGTCCTTGATAAGCACGTCATCAGGCGCTCAGGACTAATCTTCCAGCTCTGGTACCATATAGGGATTACTCAGCGTTATTCACCAATTGCCTCTTCTTATACTGTTGCTTTCCTCCCCACTCCAGGGTTTCACAATTAGCTTCTTCTGACATTTCAATTTCCCTTCCCTTAGTAGCTTTCTCACAGGGTTCTGCATCCACTCAAAGAATGTGGTTTTGTGTAGGTCTAGCCCTTGCCAGCATCTGATCTCACATCAATTTTGACAGGCTATTCATTCCTACTGCAATAAATCCTCCCTTCTCCAAGAGGCGACATAGGTGGAATAATCCTCATATTGGGGACAAATAATAAAAACAAAAATTATAAAACTATATCAGTTTTTTCTATGCGGTTTATAATTTTTTTTAAAATCTTTTATCAATTTTTTTGTTCTTTTTTCCATAGGACTTGACCTTGTTTCAGTTCAGCGGTCCATCTTTTTATTTTTTTCCCCCAAACTGGGTCCTGGATACTTAAACCTGCCAGTTTTCTATGGTTCAGAGGACCTTTTTTCAGACTTAACCATCTAAATTGGTTCAGAGGTCCTTTTTTTAGACTTGACCTAATCATCAGGACATGACCAACTTAATGGTTCATTGGTCCTTTAGGAACTCTTTAAATTTTTTCATCAATCCATTGTTTCAGATACATAGCATGAACTCAATTCACAACTCTTCCACCCAAGAGATTCTTGATGGAGTAGTCATCAGTTGTTGTATTAGCAATAAATTCAAATGGACCCAACCACAACACATCTAGTTTGTTTCTTCTTCCAAAACTATGCATATTGCAATAGTAAAATCTTTTACCTATTTGATATTCTGCTAAGGCCAGTCAGTTCTTGTCATCCCTCAATTTCGCTTGTATCCTTTTCTTCAACATAGTATTGAATGCTTGCAATCGCATATTGATTAGGATATTCATCAGTCAGTTCAAGTACTGTTTGGCACTCATCCCCAACATAAGTTCCACCACTGAATATAAAATTGGTGACAATGCGGCCTTTCTCCCATACAACGACTCAAATGGCATTTTTCCTGTCACCATATGATGACTGATATTGTAAGCAAATGTCACTGAACTCAGGTATGTTCCCCACGCGGAAGTTCTTCCTGTAACCAGCTTCCTCAGCGTCATGGCCAGCATTCCATTCAACCATTTACCAGTCCATTTGTCTCCAGCCAATAGGGTACTGACATGACTCCTCTGATCCCCATTATCACATTCAATTGCAGGATCACATAAGATGTAAAGTTTGACTCATTATTGCTAAGAAAGACCTGTGGACATCCATGTCAATATACTACTTGATTCAGGATGAATCTTGCGGTGCTGGTAGCGTCCACTTTTGTTAGGGCCTTCATCTTGACCCATCTCATCAGATGGTCAATGGCAACTATTATGTACTTGACTTCCTATGTGCTCATCATCAGCGGTCCTGTCACATCAATGGACACTGTGTGCCAGGCAAATCCAGGGCATACCAGTCAGTATCCAGTTGTATTTTTATGTGGTTTGTGCAGCTGGCACTCCACGAAATAAGCTAAATAATCTGCAACATTGTAGTTGATGGATTCCCAGTAGTAGTACTGGTGAATATGATTGGTTGTTTTTCTCAAGCCTCCATGCCCAACAACCTTATGAGCTGCTTGCACAATAGCTTCTCTTTCTGATGGCTTTGGGAATAATAACCGCTTCCCGTTGATCATCTTAAACACTTGTCCATCCATGGTCTCAGTGTTTTCTATCGCTTTCTGAAGCACACCTTGGATTTCTTGGGGCTCATTCCCAATTTCTCCATTGACCATTCTCTGAAATAGCTGATCTGCCTGTGGGTATACCATCTGGACCATTGGTAACTGCAATAAGCCATCCACATTCTGGTGAGAAACCCCGCTTAATGGACAATCTCATAATTATAAGCCTGTAGCTTAAGTGCCCATTGGGCCAGTCATCCTTCTGGCTCTCTCAAATTGTGAAGCCAACGCAATGAAGAGTGGTCTGTCACCACTTTAAAGTGCGTTCCATAGATGTACACCCAAAACTGCTTACATGCATAAATGATCACAAGGCATTCATGCTCAGTTACAGTGTAGTTTCTCTCAGCGGATGAGATTCTCTGGCTCACATATGCCACCAGATGCTCATCGCCAAGTTTGTCTACTTGGCTCAGTATGGCGCTGATCGCCATCAATGAAGCATTGGTTTGAATAGTAAACTCCCAATCAAAATTTGGATATTTCAGAATTGGCAAATCTATCAAATACCAGCGTAACTCATTGAAGGAATCCTGGGCCTCTTCATTCCATACAAATCCTTTTTTTGGATCCTTTAATAAATGTAATAATGGCTCAGCTATTCAGTCAAAGTCCAGAATAAATCTTCTGTAGAATCTGACCATCCCAGGGAACACTTGGATGTCTTGAACACTCTTTGGTACAGCCATACGTTCTATAGCTGCTATCTTCTGGGTTTGCAGCTGCAATCCACTGGAGTTGATTACAAATCCCAGGTATTCCAACTCTTTCTTAAAGAAGTGGCACTTCCTTGGCTTGATCTTCAGGTTAGCTGCAGACAGTCACTTAAATACTTCTTCCATGTGGTGTAGGTGATCAGTAAACGTCCTACTGAACACACCTATATCATCCATGTATACCAGGACGCATGACAACTTCAAGTCGCTCAGTATGGCGTCCATGGCCCTCTGGAACGTTGCAGGCACATTACATAGACCCTGGGGCATCCTTGTCAGTTGGTATAGCTCCTGCGCGGTAATAAACGCGCATTTTTCCTGGTCTTCTTTTGGAAAGTCAATCCACAAATATCCTGAGATCAGATCCATTGCAAAGAAATACTTTGCTTCTCTCAATCAGTCTAAAACATTGTCGATCCTTGGTATGGGATACAAATCCTTCTTCATAATTTTATTCAGCTTTTGGTAGTTAATTACCACCCAGTTGGAGCCATCATTTTTCTTCTTATTCAACTGTCTGAACTCTTTGGGCTTATTATCCAGTACAGTTCAGTTGGTCATCTCTTTAGCTCGTTCATTTCCCTTCATGGGATTTGGATTTTGTACCAGATTGAATTTGAAGCTTCTATTTGGGGCATCAAATGTTGCTCCCAAAATCTTCAAATTATCTACCATTTGCAAGGTAGTTATTTCCGTCACAAACATGGAAGACATCATGCGATGCAAATTGTGATAGGGCCAAAGGGCCGCTTGTAAGGCAATTCTGGCATCGAAGTCATCTAGTACTTTTGCCTGACCAGGATCTGTGACTCCTGATAAAACTGATCTGCAAAGCTTGCTAGATACTTGTCTTTATGGAAATAAATTCCCATAAACTCTTGTTTGTGCCTCAACATGCGCATTGGACTCATGAATTCTTTCATGATGGCTGCCTTTGCCTCAGCATATGACCAGCTGTCCCCCTCCAGGTGAGGTAACACTAAGTTCTGAAAGTTGGTGTCTAGGCAACTCATGACCATCAACGCCTTTTGATGACCCAATAGCCATACATGGTCATATCAAACAGTCAGAAAAACGCTGGACTGTTATCCCAATGGAACGTTGGCAATTTTGGTGTTACCTTAAATTCCTCTGAGTTATCTCTAGCTGATTCTCTAGGTTTGGCCACTCAGCCAACTTTAGGAGTGACTTTGGGCATCATCTCCAAAATGGCAGCAAAAGCGGGCGGAATGTTTCTTGGGGTATTTACTTCTCAAGTATAATGTGAGAATTTCCTTCTTTGGCATCATTTGTCATATCAGGCTCACAAATGCATTTGTGAGTTTTAAGTTCCTCCACCTGTTTGATCAGTCACTCTATATCCATGCTAAAATTTTCACAAATGAACGCAATCCACTTCTTGCTCCATTTTCAGGTATAAGACCTCTCAGACAAGGTCCCCTTCTTTCTTCTTCAATGAAGTTACTTTCCCAAGTAACTCATATCCAAAACTTGCAACATTATCTATCCCTTCCTTTACCTTGGTGACTTATTCTTCCAAGGCTGCAAATTTCTGATGATCCATGGAGTTTAGGGCATTCTGATTTACAGTGGATAATTCCATCCACAGTTTGCATAACTCATCTTTGTATGAAATTCTTAAAAATTCTTCAACTTAACTACCCCTGTAGTGAGCACCAACTTGTAAATTCTACTGTTTTAGGTCTTTATTGGCAAACAGCCCTAGTAATCTTTTTACTGCACAGGTTCAGTTTTCTTGTGCACTTCATCCACATTGTATAGTATATTAGATTATTGGATGATCATAGTATGACAACTATTATCCATAGTTGAGTATAAATTCTTATATCTTGGCCCAACGCTTGGCCCGTATTCCCAATTAAATTCTTGAGATGTTGTGATCTAGGGATTTGTTCCCTCATTCTGTCCAACCCAATTTTCTCTGAGATTCCCTGGTGAAAATCTCTTTGGTCCAACACACAGTTGGCAGAAATCCCCAATTGTGTCCCCTTCTTCTCTAGATCCCTGCTCAGATCTTTACTCTTTTCTCTAAGGGTCTCCCAATTAATGCACATAACAATAATATCCTTGAGAAGAATAGCACAATAGAAAGCTGATAATAGTTTATTACTTGAACTATATACCAGATGAAAACTATAGAACTTCTTTACTAAATGCTGTTTTTGTAAATACTGTTTTATTATAGTAAATCCTAGGGAATTTATATTGAGGATTTGGTCATCTAACCCTCAGTTGACACCTCTTTGATGTAATGGCAGCCGTTGCCATTGAATCACCCATCCTCGTCTCAGCAGCAATGGTATTCCCCATCCTGGCTAGGATTCCATCGTTGGACATCCTCAATACTTAAACGGAAAGTCAGAAAATGTGTCCCTAACGTTTTCCTCTCAATCCAAGCAAACCAACCATATTTGGCTAAAACCTGCTTAGGTAATAGGACTTATTACCCACTAAGGCAGGTCACGCACCAAAAGATCAATTCACTAGTTGCAGGTGGCATCACTCACCTCACAACTTGCTATTCATTCCCAATCAGTCAGTGATGAAACATGACCAATACCAATTGGTACACCTGATAGTTAATCACTATCAGATGCCTTTATTTCGTTGGCAACTCCATCCAACAAGATCTTAAGTATTTGTCTGTATTGATCCCCAATGGAATCAACCAGTTGAATATCCCAAAATTCCCTGAACGCAGTTACTTCAAAACTTTGGCCAACCGATTTCCAATTCACTTCGCCTTAGGGAATTATCCTCTAGTGATTCCTGGTAATCTAACATGCTGGGAATATGAGCAAAAATCCCAACATGTGTGGAACTTCCAAATTCTTTAAAATGGCAGCCTAGGCCTCCAAGTAAGATCAGCTGTCCCCCTCTAGATGGGATAACACCAAATTCTGACAGTTGGTGTCTAAACAGTTTATCACTAAAGCTTTTAGATGATTGCTGTATCTGAACATTGTCATGTTAAACAATTGGAAGAATGCAGGGGCGTTATTCTAATAGAATATGGGCTATTTTGGTGTAGCTCTAAATTCCTCTGAAGTTTCTCTAGCCATCACTCTAGGTTCAGATACTTGACTGACTTAAGAAGAGATTTTGGGAGTCATCTCCAAAATGGCTGCTAATGCATTCAGCATGTTTCTTGAAATAGTTGACTTCCCAAATGGAGTTCTTGGGGTCCTTTCTTTAACGTCAGTTGCTGCATAGGGCTCACATTCAAATCTATGAGTCTTCAACTCTCAACTTGCTTCATTAGATGCTTTATGTCTATGCTGAATGAATGCAATCAAATGTGATCTGCTTCATATTCATTTTTCAAGAATAAAACTTCTAAAACTAGTTCTCCTTCTTCCTTCTTTAATGATGTTACTTCCTCTAGCAACTTATTGCCAAATTGGAGACATCTTCAACTCCTTCTAAATCTTAATGACTCTCTCCTCCAAGGCAGCAAATTCTCTGTGATTGGAAGAATTTAAGGCATTCTTGTTGATGGTTACCAACTCCATCCAGAGTTTTCTTAACTTGTTATAATAAATTACTTAAGTGGTTGTTATTGGCAAGCAACCCAGTAACTTTTTTTTTTTAGTACTAGATGGTCCCAGCAACCCAGTAACTTTTTTACTGCACATGTTTGATTTCCTCATGCACTTTGTCACATTATATAGAATGAATTATTAATCAATAATAGTATGGAGACTATCATCCATAGTTGAGTATGAATTATATTCAGGCCAACGCTCAGCAAGTATTCCTGATTAAATACTTGTGATGTTGTACTCATAGGAATTCGTTCTCTTGCTCTTGTGCAACTGATCTTCACTAAGATACCCTGGTGACAGTCTCTTTAGCCCAACACACAGTTGGCAGCTATCCCTGATTGTGGCTCCTTCTTCTCTAGATCCCGCTCAGATCTTTACTCTTCTCTCTGAGAGTCTTCCAATTATTGCCCTCTGCAATAATATCCTTGAGACAGAATAGCACAATAGAAGCTGATAGTTTAACTATATACCTAAATGGATAATATTACTGTTCTTGTAAATACTGTTTTTGAATGTATTATCCTGTTTTTTATTATAGTAAATCCTAGGGAATATATATAGTGGGGAATTTGGCTGTCTAACCCTCAGTTGACACCTCTTCAATGAAATGGCAGTTGTTGCCATTGAATTACCCATCCTTATCTTGGCAGCGATGGTCTTCCCCATCCTGGCTAGAATTCCATCATTGGACATCCTTGAGACCTCAAATGGAAAGAGTCAGAAAACATGTCCCTAACCTTTTCCTCTTGATCCAAGTGAACCAACTATATTTGGCTAGTGACCTGCTTAGGTAATGAGACTTATTATCCATTATGGCAGGTCACACATCAACTGATCAATTCACTAGTTGCAGGCGGCATCACTCACCTCACAACTTGCTATACATACCCAATCAGTTGGTGATGAAACCCAACTGATCCCAATTCGTACATCTGATAGTTAATCACTAACAGATGTCCCTATTTTGTCAGTAACTTCACCTAATGAGATCTTAAGTATTTGTCTGGATCAATCCCCATGGATATGACCAGGCGAATATCCCAAAATCTCCCAAATGTAGTTCCTCCAAAACTTGGGCCAACTAATTTCTGATTCACTTTGCCTTAGGGAGATTTTCCTCTGGCAATACCAGGTAATCTAGCAGGCTGGGAATATGGGCAAAAATCTCAACACATCCCCCTCTTGCCTAGATTTCCAGCGAGAAAAGGACTGGGGCATGAGAACACCACTTCAGACACTTGGTCAAATAATTCATTAGTTCAAGCGGTGTACATTTGTCAATACTCAACGCTGCTTGGGACAACCTTTGGCATATGGCGTTCTTCCTCTTCATCCTTACTACCGCCTTCTCAGAGCATGGTCCCCATGATCTACTGTCATGCCAGGCTGATCAGATTTACTCATGATAATATTAGTCTCAGGATCCAGTTTTCCCCCATTATGGTATATTACCCACTGTTATATTCAGGATTCTTGGTCCAGCGTCCTTAATTTCCTGATTTTCTCCTCGTCCTAGACAGGAGACTCTTGCCGTTGATGTTTGTTTCACAGCTCAATTAAAAATACTTATTTCTTATACGCTCTTGTTATTTCTTTCATAACCTCTTGGCTTAGTCATTCCTAATTCTTCCCTTGGAGAGCTTATCTCATTAATTTTGAGATTAATTTTTCCAAAATTGGAGCTTAATGGATTTTAGAGTACATAATGTCAAATTCCATATAAGTCCAACATCCTCCCTCTTGTCCAGCACATATGTCAAATTCCAAGTCGCACTACCAGCAGCTCCTGAATAGTTTGTCTGATACAGACCTCCATCTCTTCCAGCAGATGAGCTGGGATGCTCAGTGAATCTCTTTTATGGTCCTTCCAGGACTCATACGCCTAGTCTGGTGCAATCAGCTAGTCCTTCCATCAAATTACTGGAAACGGTAACTAATCCCTCCAAAACCAGGATGGCTATGTTTTCAAACAACTCTTGGCCAACTCTTCCTCTGCTGTCAATTCCAGAGTTGGACTTCAAAACTCTCCTGGATTTGGCTCCTTTGCTGATGCTCCAAACATTGTCATAGATGCTCCAAAGATTATGCCAGTTGCTCTGGATCATTCATTTCTGGCCGGGTCAGACCTGCTCCCTGAGTTCTCTTCTGACTTGGTCAATATTACAAACCTGCTGTTCTGGTCTCGAGCTCTCAATCAGTAACAGTATTCACTTTGAGCTCCCCTATGCTGAACTCTGGGCCCAAGTCATTGAGGCTTTGACTCTAGTGCTAAATCCTTCTGATCTTGAAAACCTTCTGGATTGGGATACTGCTGCTTATGCTCTTTGCTTTTCTGGACAAGTTCTTTAAAGTTGGTCTACAAAGCTTCCAGCCTCACCTAGGTTCCACCATTCATTCAGCTTTAGCTTCTGAGAAGTCTGTAGTCACCTCTTGCAGGATGCAATCCATTCCCTGCACAACTATCTCTTCTCCGGAGCTTCCCATTGGTATCTTCCGCTGATGGCATTGATAGGGGCCATGATTTGGCAACCCCTGTCAAGCATCCCTTCAGCATGCTGGCCCATATGTCCAGTGTCCTTGATGAAGCCCATCGTCAGGCGCTCAGGACTAATCTTTTGGCTCTGGTACCATATCAGGATTACTTGGGGTTAATCACTGATTGCCTCTTTTTATACTGTTGCTTTCCTCCCCGCTCCAGGGTTTTGCAATTGGCTTCATCCAACATTTCAATTTCCCTTCCCCTAGTCGCTTTTTCTCAGGGCTTGGCATCTGCTTAATGAACGTTGTTTTTGTAGGTCTCGCCCTCACTAGCATCTGATTGCATATCAATTTTAACGGGCTGTTCATTCCTACTGAGATCCATCCTCCCTTCCCCAAGAGGCGACATAGGCAGAATCATCCCCATACTGAGGACAATCAATAAAAATAAAAGTTATAAAATTATATCAGTTTTTTCTCTGTGCGGTTTATAGTCTTTTTTCCAATAACTTTTATCAATTTTTAATCTTTATTCTTCTTTTTTACTATGGACTTGACCTTGTTTCGGTTCAGTGGTACATCTTTTTTCCCCAAACTGGGTCCTGGGTACTTAAACCTGCCAGTTTTCTATGGTTCAAAGGTCCTTTTACTGGACTTAACCATCTAGATTTAACAGAGGTCCTTTTTTCGGAATCTATCTAATCATCAGGACATGAATAACTTAATGGTTCATCAGTCCTTTGGGAACTCTTTTATTATTTTTTTCATCAATCCATCGCTTCATATACTTAGTGTGGACTCGATTCACAACTCTTCCATACAAGAGATTCTTGATAGAGTAGGCATCAGTCGCTGTCTTGGCTCACTTCAAATGGACCTGACCACAACGCATCTAATTTGTTTCTTTGTCTGAAACCATGCATATCGCAATAGGCAACTCTTTCCCCTATTTGATATTCTTCTAAGGCTGGTCAATGCTTGTCATCCATCAATTTCGATCTTATCCTTTTCTTCAAGGTTGTATCAAATGCTTGCAACTGTATATCGATCAGGATACTTGTCAGTCAGTTCAGGTATTGCTTGGTAGTCATCCTCAATGTAGGTTCCACAACCAAATATAAAATCGGTGCAACGCGGCCTTTCTTCCATATAACAATTCAAGCGGTGTCCACCCCATCACTGTATGATGAAAAATATTGTAGTTGAACGTCACCAATCTCAGGAACATTGCTCATGCAGAAGTTTTCTTTGTGACTAGATTCCTCAGCGTCATGGCCAGCGTACCATTGACCCATTCTACCAGTCCGTTTGTCTCCAGCTGGTATGGTACTGAAATGACCCCTCTGATCCCCATTATTTCATTTAATCTTGGGATCACATGTGATGTGAAGTTGATCCCATTTTCACTAAGCAGGACCTGCGGACATCCATGCTAGTATACCACTTGATCCAGGATGAACCTCGCAGTACTGGTAGCGTCTACTCTCGTTAGGGCCTTTGTCTTGACCCATCTTGTCAGATGGTTGATCGCAACTATAATGTACTTGACTCCCCCTGTGCTCATCATCAGCGGTCCCATCACATCTATGGACACCAAGTGCCAGGCAAACCCAGGGCGGACCAGTCGGTATCCAATTTTATTTTTATGTGGTTTGTGCAGCTGGCACTCCACACAACAAGCTAGATAATTTGCAACATTGTAGTTGATTGATTCCCAGTAATACTGGTGAATATGGTCAATTGTTTTCCTCAGGCCCCCCATTCCCAACAACCTTGTGAGATGCTTGTACTATCACTGCTCTTTCCACCAGTTTCAGGAATAATAGCCACTACCCACTGATCATCTTGAATACTTGTCCATCCATAGTCTCAGTGTTTTCCATCGCTTTTTGAAGCACACTTTGATTTCTTGGGGCTCATCCCCAAATTTTTTTCTTCAACCATTTTCTGAAATAGCTCATCCACCTGCGGGTATACCAACTGGACCAATGGCAACTGCAATAAGCCATCCGCGTCCTGGTGATAAGCCCCTTCTCGGTGGACAATCTCATAATTGTAAGCCTGGAGCTTAAGTGCCCATTATGCCAGTTGTCTTTCCATCTCTCTTAGATTGTGCAGCCAACTCAGCAAAGAGTGGTCTGTTACCACCTTAAAGTGTGTGCTGTGGATGTACACCTGAAACCGCTTGTATGCATAAATGACTGCAAGGCATTCACGCTCAGTCACAGTGTTGTTCCTCTCAGCAGCTGAGAGTGTCTGGCTCACATATGCCACCGGATATTTATCCCCAAGTTCGTCTACTTGGCTCAGTACAGCGCCAATTGCTATCAATGAAGCATCAGTTTGTATGATAAACTCCCGATCAAAATTCAGATATTTCAGGATTAGCGAATCTATCAAATACCAACGTAACTCATTGAAGGAGTCCTGGGCCTCTTCATTCCATATGAATCATTTTTTCAGATCCCTTAATAGATGGAATAATGGCTCGGCTATTTGGGCGAAGTCCTAAATAAATCTTCTGTAGTATCCCACCATCCCAAGGAACACTTGGATGTCTTGGACACTCTTTGGTACAGCCATACATTCTATAGCTGCTATCTTCTGGGTTTGCGGCTGCAATCCACTTGAGTTGATTACAAATCTCAGGTATTCCAACTTTTTCTTAAAGAAGTGGCAATTCGTTGGCTTGATCTTCAAGTTAGCCATGGACAGTCACTTAGATACTTCTTCCAAGTGGTGCAGGTGATCAGTAAACGTCCTACTGAACACGTTTATATCATCTAGATATACCAGGACACACGACAACTTCAAGTCGCTTAATATCACATCCATGGCCCTCTGAAACGTTGCAGGTACATTGCATAGACCCTGGGGCATCCTTGTCAGTTGGTATAGCCCCTGCACAGTAATAATTGCGCATCTTTCCTGGTCTTCCTTTGGCAAGTTGATCTGCCAATATCCTGAGATCAGATCCTTTGCGGAGAAATACTTTGCTTCTCCTGACAATCTAGCGCATTGTCACTCCTCGGTAGGGGATACAAATCCTTCTTTGTATTTTTATTTAGCCTCTGATATTCAATCACTACCCGATTCAATCCATCTTTTTCTTTACAATCAGAATTGGACTCGCCCAGGGACTTGATGACGGAACTAGAAGCCCATGCTTCACTAGTTTGCTGATTTCATCCTCCACTACCGCTTTGGCAGCTTTCAATTGTCAGATCGGTCACATCCTTATTGGTAAATTTTCCCCAGTGTCAACCTTGTGGAATACGTCTCATGCACATCCCAAATCGTGGTAGTCCTGAGCAAACACTTCCCAATATTTTTTGAATAGTTTGAGCACCTCTTCTTGCTGGCCTTCTGACAGATCAGCGAGCTGCTCTTGATCAAACAATAGGTTGATACTTTTGGCTACCCTGGACAGTAATCCCATTTTGTTGAGAGACCCAAAATCATGGAACCTTTTTCGATTTCGGCCATTGGGACCAGATAAATAAATGTGATGATCTGATTCCTCTTGATCTTCATCAGTTTTCACTCAAATTCGTCAGGAGAACTAGAATTTCTCCATGGGCTGGAATTATTATCCCAGGAGCCACCCATGGCTCCACTCTGGACTTCTTCCAGGGGCTTCCAATCTCCCCATACAACAGCTCAGGAATCTCCAATGTCAACCCTGTGTTGTGTATCATCTGCGATCTGGCCAGTATGGTCCTCTCATTCTTGATCCTTAATGGAATTCCCCAGTTTTCTAGGATTTCTGCCGACATTTTGCGTCACTTCTTACCAAAAAATTAAATCAAATTGGGACAATGCCATCATTGTATATCAGATTGATGAAGTTGTTTCTCTGATTCAATGGAGCTTCACCATCCTTCTGATATACAAAGGTAACATCAGATCCAAGATGGTCAATGTATTATCCTCAAATTTACATTTAACTTTTTATTTCCGAAGAAACTCTGTTCCAATCAGAATTTCATAGTTTTGATTCGCCAAAACTATTGCTGGCGCAGATACTACCAATAATCTGAATTGTTGCGGCAGCGCACTATACGCTCCACAGGAGATGGTGGTGTTTGGCCCAGCTGTCCCATATTCTTTCTTGTGCTCCAAGTCTGGCGAGATCTTCATCCTCTTTACCAGCTTGGTTGAGACAATACTTATGGGCACTTCACTGTTGACAATTTCCCTCACTGTCACTCAACACACTTATATGTCTATATATGTACACTCAGAGTATTGTAATATAGTTTTTACTGAGTGAATGGCGACATTATTAGCCAAATCTAAGGTGTGAATAATTTGCGCTGATAAATCAGGAAACAATTCCTTTATCGCGATGAGGGGGATAGGCAGATTAGCCTCATCTAAACGGACATCAGATAACTCTTCAGGATTCTTGGCGGTTCAAATCCTTTCCGCCAGTTGTCAGGCATATGGCCGGGCAACTTCCTTGATTATCTCAGGATGATTCTCTTTGCCCCAGCTCTGGTAACAGTATTTACGTCCATATTGACCATTTGATACAGCTGATCCTGCTTGTCATCTACAAACAGATCGCTGATAACATTTCTTCATTCATAATGTCAGGAGGAACAGGTTTCTCCGCAGCTCTAGACTGGTCCTTGTTTAGGTCGTGGGCCCTTTTCCCGAATCCTTGGTAACTACTGACTCCTTAGCCTGGACCACATTAATCTGATCCTTAGGCTTTTTACACTGCATGGCGAAATGTCCTTTCTCACCACAAAGATAGCAGACCTTCTCCTTCTTGTTTAACCATATGAATTCTTTGGGCTTATTTCCCGGCATGGTTCAATTGGTAGCCTCCTTAGCTCCTTTATTTCCCTTTGTGGGATTCGGATTTTGTACCATATTAAGCTTGAAGCTACTATTTGGGTCATCAAATGTCGCTCCCAGAATCTTCAAGTTATCTACCATTTTCAAGGTAGTTATTTCTGTTGTGAACATGGAAGACATCATGCAATGCAAATTGAAATAGGGCCAAAGGGCCACTTGCAAGGCGATTCTTGCATCAAAGTCATCCAATACTTTCGCTCCAGCCAGGATCTGTGACTCCTGGTAAAATCATTCCGTGAAGCTAGAAAGAGACTCATCTTTATGAAGCTGGATTTTCATAAATTCTTGCTTGCATTTTGACATGCGGGTTGGACTCCCAAATTCCTTCATGATGGCCACCTTTACCTCAGCATACGACCAGCTGTCCCCTCAGGTGAAGTAACATTAAGTTTTGAAAGTCGGTGTCTAGGCAATTCATGACTGTCACTCCTTTTGACGATCTCTGTAGCCATTCATGGTCATGTCAAACAGTTGTAAAAACGCTGGGGCGTTATCCCAATGGAACGTTGGCAATTTCAGCATTGCCCTAAATTCCTCCAAGTTATATCTGGCTGATTCTATCAGTTCAGCTACTTGGCTAACTTGCAGAGTGACTTTGGGCATCATCTCCAAAATGGCATTAAAAGCAAGCAGCATATTCCTTGGGGTATTTGACTTCCCAAGTATTGTGCGAGGACCTCTTTCTTTGGCATCGCATGCCATATTAGGCTCACAAGCACATCTGTGAGCTTTAAGTTCCCCCACTTGTTTGATTAATCTTTTGATATCTTCACCAAAATTTCTTAAATGAATGTAATCTGCTTCTTGCTTGATTTTCAGATATAAGACCTCTTGAACGAGGTCCCCTTCTTTCTTCTTCAACTGTGTTTACTTTGCTGAGTAACTCATTCCCGAAGCTGGCTACATTTCTGTTCCTTCTTTCACCATGGCGACTCATTCTTCCAAGGCTGTGAACTCCCAATGGTCCGCTGAGTTTAAGGCATTATGGTTTACAGTGGCTAACTTGGTCCACAGTTTATGTAGCTCTTCTTTGTATGAAACTCTAATAGATTCTTTACTCAACTACCCCTGTAGTGAGCACCAACTTGTAAAAATTTACTTTAGTTGATATAGACAAGCAACCAGTAACCTTTTTACTGCACAGGTTCAGTTTCCTTGTGCACTTCATCACATTTTATAGAATGTATTATTAATTGATAATAGTATGGAGACTATTAATCGTAGTTGAGTATGAATTATATTAAGGCCCAACGCTTGGCCAGCATTACTGATTAAATACTTGTGAAGTCGTACTCATAGGGATTCATTCCCTATACTATTGTCCACCTGATCTTCACTGAGATACCCCGGTGACAGTTTCTTTTGGCCCAACACACAGTCAGCAGCTATCCCTGATTGTGGATCCTTCATCTCTAGATCCCCGCTTAGATCTTTACTCTTCTCTCTGAGAGTTTTCCAATTATTGCCCTCTGCAATAATATTCTTGAGATAGAACAACACAATAGAAGCTGAAAGTTTAACTATACATTAGATTGATAATGTAACTAATTTTTAAAACTGTAAACACTGGTTTTTGTAGATAATGTTTTTTATTATAGTAAATCCTAGGGAATATATATAGTGGGGAATTTGGGTGTCTAACCCTCGGTTGACACCTCTTTAATGAAATGACAGCCATTTCCATTAAATAACCCATCCTCGTCTTGGCAGCGATGGTCTTCCCCATCCTGGCTAGGATTCCTTCATTGGACATCCTTGAGACCTCAAATGGAAAGAGTCAGAAAATGTATCCCTAACATTTCCTTTTCAATCCAAAAAAACCAAACATATTTGGCTAACGACCTGCTTAGGTAATGGGACTTATTACCCATTATGGCAGGTCACTCACCAACCAATTGATTTGCTAGTTGCAGGTGGCATCACTCACCTCGCAATTTGCTATTCATTCCCAATCAGTTGGTGATGAAACCCAACCAATCCTAATCAGTACACCTGATAGTTAATCACTATCAGATGCCCCTATTTTGTCAGCAACTCTGCCCAATGAGATCTTAAGTATTTGTCTGGATCAATTCCAACAGTTACAACCAGGCGAATATCCCAAAATCCCCCAAACGTAGTTTCTTCAAAACTTGGGCCAACCAATTTCCAATTCACTTCGCCTTAGGAAATTTTCCCCTAGCAATACCAGGTAATCTAGCAGGCTGGGAATATGGGCAAAAATCCCTACAACTATTGATAGAATTATTTTCCCTATTGTTCCTTAAATTAATATAGTAAGACTTTTGACGTAATGCACCAAAAAGTAATATATATTAGTGAGGTTTTTTATTAGAACTATTTTTGTAATACCTGAAACTGAAATTTTAGGCTGTAAATTTTCCAACTAAACTCAGTGATTAAATAGGATTACTTCTGTTGTTAATCGCATCTTTGCTCATAATGCCTAAACTTGCACCACCACCTAAAAACTTTCAGGTAAAGTTTCTGAGGTTCTTCTCCACATCTGAGGTTTTCTGCTGTACACCCAGCTTCATCTCTGCGGTTGAGCTCCTTCTGGCATAAGGAAATAGTATAAAGATATCACCTCTTCTTATGCACTATGGATAGACTACGTCGCCTGTCCACTGAACTACAAGAGCGATGAGCTACAAAATCAGACCCCTGATTAGAAATTAGTTCGTTCATATCCAGATTAAAGCCTAAACTAATTTTAATCAACCTATGAGTCCCCTTTAATGGGTCATTTGAATAAATATTCTCAAGGTGAATCACAAAGCTGCGACTCCACAGCTTTTCAACTTTATTCAATTATATTTTTAAACTAATTGCTCAATATTTTAAGATGTTTTTCAACCATAAACTCATGCAATGAGTATCTAAAATAATATTTACTAATGATTAAAAACAGGATTTGAGGGCGTAAGGAGTATCTAGAGCGTAGCCCTTAACCTCATAGGGAGCCAACAGAGTTTTATTAAATTACATTTGGTGCTTTTGTCTTAGTACCATAAATTTACAGTATGGCGGATTAAATCCATAACCCTGTCAGCACAAATATTACCCCCTCAATATAATAATTGTTTTGGCTCTTGACCTTAGTGTTTAAGATACTCTCTGTATATCTATAATTATTCTCATTTTTTCCCTCACGCTGGCGTATGATAACAGTACTAGAAATCATACTTAAACTATGGCATTCTGCCAAAACCTCTAATACAATAAGTTGATTGCAACTACAATGGTAATTTGCTATCCTTAGGGATTGCATAATTAGTTAAATTTGGATTATTAGTTCAAAAGTCTAACATTTTTAGTGCTACCTAGTGTACTAAAATGCACTAATAGGAGCGCTAAAGATGGACATACCTGGACTCATTTTTAATGGTGAAAGGATCTTTCTTACGTTGCTAAAAGTTGCCTAGACGATTATAGCTATTAGAGCAATCAGTTAAGCCTTTGGAAGTACTTGATACTACATTGTGTTCTCCTGCTATAATATAATGAAGATACCATTTGCTGAGTAGTATCCTTTTTATAGTTGTTTACTAAAGTAGCTGTTCACAAACAGTGCCCTAATATTTTGAGCTCAAATACCTGAGCCTTTCATATCTAACACCTAAGAGCCGATATTCACATTGTGGTGCTCACTACAAGGGGCTCACATTAATTCTGTGTAGTTTGATTTAATTTAGAATGGATCCTATTAATCCGTGGAAGGTTTTCTTCTAGTGGAAGTAGTACCACCAGTTGATGTTGAAGAGGTCACATCAGTGGCCCTGCAAACCCAGCACAATGGTGTTTTCCAAGTACAAGCAGCTTTAAACGCTCACGTTGGCCAACTTTCAAATATTATACTTGGCCATGACCGTCAAGTAAAAGAATTAACTAAAGTTCCTGAGACCCAAAACGCTGCCACAGGAGCTTGGATGCAGATATAACCAGCTGTTCACTTTGATACAAATTTGTACCTAATCCTGGAGGCCTTAAAACTGAAGTACATTGCCCAGGGCCAGAAGGTTAAGCCTCTAGTGAATGAGAATATTAGCATTTAATCGTAATTTCTAGCCGCTACCCATAAAGTTGATCATATGGAAGTTTTATTTAAGTTGGAACTCCGCCATGTAACTACTATTTGGTACTATTTCTAATAGTCAAAAGGCCACCCAAGCTGCTAACAGGATCAATGGTTAAATGAACCTTTTTTCGTTGGAAGCGTATATTGAAGCTGATGAGGCATGGGGAATGCAGGAAGTGCCTATGGTCTTATTACTCTGCTATAGGCGTTATGCGTCAGTTTGGCCAGAGATGCCGGCGACTCCTCCCTTTGAGCCATCTGACTTAGTTAATTGTGAACTTCCAGTTCAACATGCGTGCATCCCCGCTGTTATTCCTATGCCAAATCCTGTAGGCGCTTCTACTCAGGATACTCCGGCGGTTCAAGGCTGGTTTATGCCTACGTCTTATTTTTGCCAATTGGGAAGTCAATTAGGAACAAACCAGGACCTTTGGCTCTATCAGCATGATCCTCCTATTCATGTAAGCCCTATCATCTTACCAAAGCTTGATAAAAAGGCTAATGCACACAATTTTATCATTCTCTTTGAGATTATTATGTTTACGCATCTGAGAACGCTAAGAGGGTAAGTATCATAACTTTCTGGACATGAAAATCCATGAGTTGGTGGTGCCTAATTTACAGAAGATTGACATTACATACCACAACGCCAAGACCCTTCACACTAAGGAGTTCAGTGGGGTGGAACGGATGACACTTAGATGACTTAATGCCTCACATATTTTTTGAAAAAGATGAAACTGTAAAAAACATTTGCAGAGCATTTTTATTTGGAGACTCAAATGCAAGAAAGGGTGTACATGAACAATGATTTATATGTGAAAACTGCTCTAGACCATGCCTGTGAGCCTTATCAAGACTTTTATTTGATAATGATCTCAAATTTGAATAAAAAATGATATCACCCGCATGATGAAATATCAAGAGTTTGCTGTCACTCTTGAGGAACCCAACAAAAGTGATTGTGAGCCTCACAAACCTCGGCCTTGGGCCACTTCCCCAAAAATGGAATTACCCCCTCCAAATGGCCCACAGTTAGAAAATTTTGACATTAGTCAGATTATTTGTAATTGATGCACAAAATGGGCCATTACGTTAAAAATTGTCCTAAGTTGAGCACTAAACCTTGGGATTGTCAGTGCATCTATGGATGGCAACAAAATGGGAAAAAACGGGGCGTACTGGAGTTTTGATTTTCTATTTCCGCCTCCTCTAAATAATCCCTGTGAAAAATAAATTACTGAAACACTCTCAGGCATGATTCATGAGTAATTATGCTGAGCCGCCTTTGATGGTTCAGTTTTAACATATAATAACATAGCAGTGACCACCTGCTTACAAGACAAACATGCCTCAAAAGTCAGCAAAAGAAGTAGTGTCAAAGCCATATGCTTAACAGTTGGAACTGCTTGAGTATCTAACTACCTCTAGTGAGACTCCAAAGTTGACTGGGGTCCAAGTGGCTATACCTATTGAGCCGTTGAAAAAGTCTGGCGCTCAGTTATGTGAAGATCTACAAAATTTTATGTCATTCGGGCAAAGTGGATGTCTTTGTAATAAGCCCTACTGATACTTATTTTCTGAGTGTACCTATATGATATAACTGTAAATAAACTCAAAGTTCGAGCTATTGTAGACAGTGGGACATCAACTAATATTGTGTCCACTTTACTGGTGAAGAAATTGGGGCTTGCTCTGGACACATATCATCTTAAAATCTATGGAACTTCTGGTCCTAAGACTACAACTTTAGAAGGAGCATACAGCGCATTACCGCTACATATTGGATACTTGGTAATTTCCACTCAAGCTATCATATTCCCTAATCAGAATTATGGTATTTAATTGGGACCTCTTTTTTGAGGAGATATGGAGTTGAATCTGACTTTGAGGATATTACATTAGACCTACTGAGACAAACACTACCGCTTTTTATAACCTTAAGGATGCGTTCTTGACGGCCTCAAAACAAGGTTAATTAACACCTTGTACAATAATGTTATACTACCAATTTATTTGACAACAGCTATTTACCCATACCAAAAATTACTGGTGCAGATTATATAATCAAAGGGCATTTCTATCCGTGTTGAACATACTATAACCATTCTGGCAGGTCACCAAGTTATAATGGAAACTGAAATTGTCTTAACTATTCCCCAGGATTATATGATGAGTAGCCACCACATTTTATCGCTCCAAATTAAATCTGGTTGCAGCGCCTGGTTTCCTTTTGGCAGATCATGGAGAAATTCAGGTGCTATTAGTTAATCTATAACCTTATACTGTGGAAGTTAAGTGACACCAAGCTGTTTATTTTGTTTATATTCTACCAGTTGAGGAGATTTAAAATATCCAAAATTTTGGAGATTAGAGGAACTTGTGCTTGAGGACAACAAGCGTCGAGATGTATATTCATACCCACGATTGGACCCACATTTGTGGTGCTTAAAATTTGCGCAGCCCCAGTGCGGCGGGAGCAGTACCCTGGTTTTCATCCCACAAAGTTTCCTGCACTGGGTGCCCTAACGGGCACACAAAAATCTCAAAGATGTATGTTCATTAATTCCTTAAGAATGCTTTTCAGGGTTGACAGAAGATACAAAGGATCAAGCGTTGCACTTTTTTGACAAGTACAAAATTATTTTTGTGGAAAAACAATACTGACTGAAGGTGAACACATATGTGTTACACCATATCAATACTGTTAATCATCCACTGATTTGTCTTCATACTATTCAGCGTTCTAAGGAAGCAAGTTAGGTTGTTAATGCTGAAAATAATTAACTTGTGCAGCAGGGGATGGTAGTACTCTCCAAGAGTCCTTGGGTCGCCCCAGTTTTAGCTTTTAAGAAGAAGGATGGGTCAAATTGAGTGGTAAGAAACTATCAAATATCTCACCAATAATACTAAGAAAGATTCATACCTGTTACCCCATATCAACAATGCCTTAGACCTCTTGGGCAGCACACACTACTTTTCCGCTATAGATTTAGTTTCTGGATACTGGCATATTGATCTTCCAAAGGAGGAGCAGGAGATGTGTGCTATGATCACCTAGGGTCTATAACAACCCACTAGGATGCCGTAAGGGCTTTGTAATGCCCCTGCAACCTTCCTGCACATCATAGATTGCATACAGGAAGGTTTGAAAATCTCCTGTGTCCTAGTGTATCTAGATGACATAAATGTTCTTTCTGGAACATTTAAAAACCATTTGAAGCATCTAGAGGAAGTTTTCCGCCTATTTGCTCAAGGTAATTAAAAAATCAAACCTCATATTTTTAATTTCTTCCATGACAACTTTAGTATCTGGGATTTGTCATTGTCAGACATTTGCCCTCCCAGCTTTTAGATAAGAATATTGTGGGTCAAAACTGGCCGAAAAGGGGAAATGTCAGACATTTACTGGTCCCCAATACTGCTCATATTGATTTAAATTTTAATAATGTTTTTATCAGCCAAAAGACCCTGGCCAATTCTTGTGGAACTCCGTAAATTGGGGTAACACTATTTCATATACCTCGCGGGCAAATAACACAAATTTAAGAAGTTGGATTGATCTGACCATGCGGCAGATTCTGGTGAGTTCATTGGATGGATCTCCCCTAGCCACTACCAGTCCCATTCAAGCACTTACGCGGGTACCACCCCTTTTATAAGCATGTCAGGGGTCCCCCAAGGTGCAATATCTTTATCTAATGGGTTTGGCAGAAATTTATTAAGTCATTACTACATGGGTATATCTTTCCAAATAATACCTCCTCACTCATCAGTAAGCCTAAGGGAAGCGAGTTTTCTGAGCAATTGATAGGTTGAATTTTAATTTTTCCTTATATGGATGGTATCAAGCCATTCTGACTTATCATTGAATTCCCTTTGACTCTTGATTCAGTTTATATACTGATAGGTCAGATATCAATATGGTTCGTTTTATCTTATCCCAGCGGCGCCTAATAAAACTTTAAAAACCCTTACTTTATCTAGTTTTTGGCTGCTTATTATCTTTAATATTTTCAGTGGTTTAAATTCCCAGTTGTTGGATTTTAGGTTAATTAGCACTAGCGAGCTTCTCTCGCGCCAAAAACCCAACAAATGGTGCTCACCACAGGGGAGCCTGTATACCAACAAAACCTGTTTAAACAATAAGAACCAATCCGTAATCAATGCTAGCTGCTTTAGAGAACCAACTAGCCAGTGCTTTGGCTCTCCTTAAAAGGCTTGAGCAGCACTCTCCACAAGGCCCTTATGGGCCCTCCCCAAGATTGTTAAGCCTCCATTCAGGGACAAGTTCACACCTGGTGAGGGCAGTATCGCCTCCTTCCTTTCAGTTTATAGTCTGCGATGGAAGGAGTGACTGACCTTCAAAAAACTAAGTTTATACTTCCCTGCTTGAGTCAGATGGCTCAAGAGATCATGGTTCCTCAAATGACCACACTTACCACCTGGGCGGAGGTTAATAATGCGCTGATTGACGAGTTTAGTTCCAAGCAGAGTTTACAATGGTTAAAACAGGCCTTTAAATGCCTTAGCCTGCAAGAGGAAAAATGGATTCCCTCATTTGTTGAGCAATTCTATAGCAAAGCTCAACCTCTGTTGCTGGCCAAACTGCTTCCACTAAATGATGCTATTGCTGCTATAGTGGTTAGCTTGGTGTCATATCCCTCTTTAGCAATGCATATCTCCACAGTTAGCATACCTTCCAAATGGTACGGGATAACAAAGAGGCACTACTAGCAGTGGCTGACTTTTATGAACCTGAATTTCTGAAAAAAGCTCCAAAGAGAGAATCAACTCTGACCCCTCCAGCCTCTTCTATGGCTGCATCCTTCTGTAACCCAGCTTCAGCAACGCTGCAGTGGCAAAATACTCCTCCCCATGTGAGGATAACCAAGAAATATTGGCAGTTATATTGCAGCGCTTCCCTCTAGCTTCAGTTACAAAAGCTCAGATGGTGAAGTCAGTTATCACATTGCCTGGTCCCCCTCTTGCCGAGCAGTCTACTAAGGTGAATAACGTATCATATCCATCTAAGCTGCTGCCTCAATCCCCTTTAACCTCAACTCAGGCTGCCTCTAGTTCAAAACCTCCAGTTATGTGGCAGCCCAAGCCAGTCATTTCTAAGGAAAAAGTCAAAGCTATTACACTTCCAACGCCTTCCTCAAAAGTTGGTACTGCTACGATGCTCCCTAAAAAGTCAAAAGGGTAGATGAGAGTGACAAAGCCCTTCCATGTGAGTAGACAAGCCAGTTTCTCACCCCCCTTAGTAACTCGTTGAGAGCATTGATAATCTCTCTGATGACGAGTTTGAAGGAGGTGGTGAAGATGCAGGCTGCTATGTTTTGGGAGCTTCAATGGAAGTGCAGGTTTTGGATAGGTTGAGGCCTGAAACAATTGATATAGCTATAACAACATGACGAACTTATCTTCAACAGTTAGTTGGGTTTTCAGAGGTAATTGAAACAGCTAGTGATGCGGACCAGCTTATTGGAACAGTGACCCAATCCACCCAGAAGGTTCATACCCTTCAATATATTAAAGGCAAATACCCTGTGATGGCTCAACGCCTTGCCTCCACTCTCCAGTTGAAGGACTGTTATCGCCCTCCCCTAATTTTAGTAACACAATATCAAAGGTAGAGGTTGTCATCAATAAGGTGCGCGTTCTATCTATCCTTGATATGGGTGCTCCAGTGAACTTGGTCTCATCAAAAGCTCATCAACAAATCTAGTTGGCGCCCGACCTGGACTATTCACATGAGTTTAGGAACTGCCAGCCTAACAATACGCGAGCTATTGGAGCCTACTCTTCTTCATCCATATGTATTGGCAAGCTCCAGCTGGCTGCCCCCACTTTAGGATTACCAAATAACGTATATTACCTATTCATTTGCACGCAATTATTATTGAGTATGATCAGATCATTAATATGGAGCAGTAATTTATCTTCCTTCTAAATTACGAGGTTCCCCTATTATTCACAAATGATGATCCTAAGAAGAAGGTATACACATGCTTAGTTGAGCACCCTTCTTCCGCCCTTACCCTTACTTATACCACATCGAGCAGAAACACAATAAAGCTGCCTAACTCTGTGGATGGTTCAGAGGGCATTCCATTGTATGCGTCAGAGGAGGTAGTAGTCAAAGCGGCTGAAAAAAGGTGATAAACACCAAAATTACTATGAAAATCCCCTGCAACTGCCTTCTGCACTTAACAAGTGCTGATGCACTATGCCCTATGGAACCTCTGGTGTTGCCAGATATCCTAGACCCTGCTTACCAGCGACCTATCAATCTTCTTCTGGGAATCTCACTAACAAGGACATGGTTGTAAAGAAGCATCCAGAGATTGGAAAAGCCATGTTTCTTCCCATTGAGGACATCCACCAAGTACATTATATTGGGTTCTATGCTAGATATGGGACTACCCACTGAACAGATGATATGCGCTTTGCCCAACGTTCAGATTTATGATGATTTAGCTCCCGCTGAACTTAATAAAGTTCACTCATTACTAGAGTTATATAGTGATATTTTCTCCAGATCTGATACTAACTATGGGCATATGAAGGGCTGGTGCCACACCATCGACATTGGTGATGCCAAGCTTATTCAATCCAAGCTGTATTAGAAATCAAAAGTTGAGGAGCTCCAGATTAGGACGGAGCTTAAACAGTTTCTAGATGCGGGGCTACTAATGCTTTCTTAAAGCCCTTGGTCAACTCCACTATTGCTCATAAAAAGAAGAATGGTGGACATCGAGTAATTATGGACTACAACAAGCTGAATAACCTCACCAAGAAGGACAGCTACTTTTTTAATACTAGATGGTCCCAAGGACAGCTACTTAATCCAGTGAATTGATGACGCGCTGGTCCAACTCTCTGGGTCCAAGTTCTTTTCTACCATGGACTTAGCTAGCGGTTATTGGAAACTTGACCTTTCTCCCTAAGATTAGAAATGCGCTCTCATTTGCAGTGAGGGTCACTTCCAACTTCCCAAATACTACAAAGGTTGTTCAACGCTCCCGCCAATTTCCAGCGTGCAATGGTTTATATTCTGCAGGATCTAAAAATAAGCTGCACCATCATCTATTTCGATGTTATTACAGTCTTCTTTAAGACTTTCAATGAACACCTCGCACAACTAAAGGAGGTGTTTAACGCTTGCAGGATTGTAATATCAAATTGAAGCCCTCTAAATGCACATTCTTCCAAAAGAAGTTGGATTTCCTGGACCACGTTATCTCCTCATATGGGCTTCAACCTCTGCAAGATAAGGTTGCTGCTATATCAAAGATGCCGGAGCTTAAGACCCTCCATGACATCCATGTATTCTAAGGCACGATGGGTTACTACCATCAATTCATCCCCAAATTCGCTCAGCTTAGTGAGCCCTCGTATGCTTTTTACCTAAGAACACTCCTTTCCATTGGGGAGCGTAACAAAAGGCTGCATTTGAAACGCTAAAAAGTTGCTGCAGCAATAGTCAATCCTGCACACCCTGATCATAGTAAACCCTTTATGCTGTTTACTGATGCTTCCAATTATGCAGTTGGAGCTATTTTGGCCCAACTGGATGAGCATGGGGTTGATCGCCCCGTTTCCTATTTCAGCAAGATGCTTTCTAAGGCAGAACGCAACTATAGCGTCACTGAGAAGAAATGCCTAGCCATCTTGCTTGCTGTTAAATATTACCGCCCTTTCTTATATATGCCTCATTTAAAGGGGTTACTGACCATGCCTCTTTAAAATGGTTACAAAATATGAATGATCAAACTGGACGGTTGGCACGCTGGGCTTTGAAGCTCCAGAACTATGATATGGACATTGTACACTGAGCTGGGACGAGCCACATGAATGTCGATGGGTTGACTTGGCTGCCCGTCCTTCACTTAGAATGATAGTGAAGCAGAGCGGCTACATGATCTCCTAATGACCCCTGATGCTTGGGAGGATGAGGACGAACCAGTCCAGAGGATGCTAGCTTGACATTCCCATAACATGAAGGTTGGTAATGGGAATCTATACAAGAAAGTAGGGATGAACTAGTTACCCTTCTCCGACCCTCAGAGCGAGTACCTGTCAAATGGAGTCTCATGCTCTCCTAGGGCATAGCGGAGTGCGGAAAATCTATGAGTGGGTAAAAGAACGCTACTATTGGGAGGGAATTATAGAGACCATCATTGAAGTCTTGGTTGCTTGTTTGACATGTAAAAATCAATACAACTTCAAAACCAAGTATCAATATAAACCTACCACTCCATAACAGCCCTTCCACACAATAAGTCTCAATGTGGTTGGCCCTATACCCCAAACTACAGGTGGAAATCGATATGTATTGATAGGGATCAATCACTTTATCAAATGTGTGTCGAGGAAGTGGATATCCCATTTCAGACAGCAAAAGCAATGGCCGCTTTCCTCCACCAGTATATCTTTAATCAACTTGGTTACCCCCAGGTTTTCTCTGTGATAATGATAAAAACTTCACCTCTCGAGTGGTGAAGATTCTCGCGTTTTCCATGGGGGTGCAACAGCTCTTTTCTGCCCTAAGATCCTTTGACCAATGGTACCATGGAAAGAGCCAATGGGACCCTGGTTTCTATATTACAAAAAATAGCTGCTTCAGACCCCCTTCACTTGGATCTGTACTTGCCAAGTGCCCTCATGGCCTACCATATCAGTTACCATCAGATCCTTAAAATGTCTTCTTTCTGTGTGTTGTATGGACGGGAACCTGGAGTGCCAGCATTATTAGCTAAAGACATTTTCACTGATAGGACTGACCTAGAGCAAGCCATGAAGAAGTTGGCTCATCACACCATTCAGCTACAATTAGAGGCAATGACCAACCTGGCAAAGACCGTCACAAAAGAGGGTCAAGCTGTTAATGAGATTCGTACCCTCTTCATTCCTTCCAGGTATCTAGCTTAGTGCTTTACTTCACAACAATATCACCTTAGAAGGGGTGAAACTCAGGTCTATTTAGGAAGGCCCTTTTGTAGTTACTTACAAGCAAGGAGAGGAGTACTCCATCAAATCCCTTGCTACTGGAGTTACCATCAATTGGGTACATGGCTGCTTGTTATGGCCTTACTCTCCCCCTGACATTCTTGGGGGGTGATGTCAGACATTTGCCTTCCTGACTTTTAGATAAGAATGTTGCGAGTCAAAACCAGCTAAAAAGGAAATGTCAGACAGTTACTGGTCCTCAATACTGCTAATATCAATTTAAATTTTAACAATGATTTTATCAGCCAAAAAACCCTGAGCTGATTCTTGTTGGAACCCCGCAAATTGGGGTAACAATATTTCATATACCCCGCTGGCAAATACTGCCTCCAATTACGCGGCAGACTCTGGGGTGTCCATTATATGAAAATCCCCCCACCACTACCAGTCCATTCAAGCACTTACCCCCCCCTTTTATAGGCGTGGTGGGGGTCCCTTAAATTTTTTTATCTTATGTCTTTTAAGTTTACCCCACGGGTTAGGTCCTATCCATTAGTTTCTTAACCTGAGCTTTGATAGGTTGAATTATACTATTTCCTTATTAGAATGGTAACAAGCCTTCTGACTTATAATTAGATTCCCTTTGATCTCAATTCAGTTTTAATTCTGATTGGTCAAGAAAAATCTTATCAACTTATGGCCATACTTTTCTAATTTTTTGCATCAATACTGTTACTAAGGTTTAAATCCCAATAATTATATTCTTGCAATAACAAAATAAAATGCCACGCTCAAGTAAGTAGCAAATTGGATATTCAGGTATTTTGGGTATATTTGACTACTATTGTCAGTTCATGAAAGCTTGAGTAAAACAGGTGAACCATTTTTTCACTTTCTTAAAATGGGGGTCTCATTTGACTATATGGAAGGCTGCAAGATCGCCTTTGATCAATTATGACTTTGCCTAATTCAAGTGCTGATACTAATGTATCCAAAATTTGATAAGCCGTTCATTAATCATATGGATGCATCCCTTACCGCT
The DNA here is from genome assembly GCA_022478985.1 of Massospora cicadina. Taxonomy (NCBI): domain Eukaryota; kingdom Fungi; phylum Entomophthoromycota; class Entomophthoromycetes; order Entomophthorales; family Entomophthoraceae; genus Massospora; species Massospora cicadina. The sequence continues at coordinate 20,276 of JAKSZP010018781.1, read as the reverse complement.
GTAGAGCGGTGTTATCTCAGCTCAATAATGAGGTGGAAGAACACCCCGTTGTGTGTACTGCAGTAGGACACTGGATACCCATGAATGAAATTATACTGTTACTGAAAAAGATTGTCTACCCATTATATACACTTACAAGCAATTTTTGTTTATATCCATGACATTCAGAAATGGTGGTGATCAACCGTGTTTCTTAAACCTGGTTGCAGAACCTAAAGGAGCTTGAAGGATGGTTGGCCCGCTGGAACTTGAAAATTACAAGTTTATGGTTTCTAAAATTAACACAACCTGGCGTAAAGCATCAAAATGTGGAAGGACTCTCTAGGTTTCCAACGATAGCCTTTTTGACTAATAAAGATTAAATACTATGTAACAAAATGGTTAATCAGCAATATGGTAATGAGCCTATCAAGATTAAACGAATTTTTGATAATATCAGAAAGAATACCTCTGTGAAAGATGGGAAAGAATATAAGGTTATATATGAACAAACCTTTATGTTCTATTGGACTACCAAAAGGAAGGATCTTATCATCACTGCTCATAAGGTGACAGGCCATGGGTAAATTTAAGAAAATGTTTGACTAACTATGATCCCATTATTGTTGGGAGTGCATGTCATATGATATTCATAAGGCGCTTAGCTGCTGTCACAATTGTCAAGCTAAAGCTTCTATTAAAAAGCCACTTCTAATTATTGGGTTAAACTTTTTTGCCTGACACACGGTACTATGGACGTTGTGGGGTCTTTGATCAATGCGACTGGTCAGTTTAAATATGTTACCATGTCCAATGATCACCTAACCAAATGTATGGAGGCTAAGGCATTCTGGGACTTAGGGTCACTACTACAGATAAGTTTATTCCCAAGAATTAGATTTATAAGCACAGTTGCCCCCAAATTTTGCCGCCAGATAATGGGACCAATTTTACATCCCAAAATGATTTTAAGACTAACGATCTAATAAGAATATGTGGAGTGCTAACTACTCCCTATCACACTGAAGACCAACGGTACTAACGAATGTGTATATCATATGCTGGTTGTTATTTTAATCAAATTGGTTGCAGGAAAAGCGTCCAACTTTATCCTCTTTTTGCTTCAACTGTATTCACATATAATATTGCATACCACTCGGCCATGGGTCACTCCCTGTTTGTTTTACTACATGAGAAGCATCCCGCGTTTCCCCACTTTTCTATCATGCGTTGTTGAAGAGAATATGAGTCTTAATAGATATCTTAAGAAGCTCTCATAAAAGGCGATTCAGCTACAAAGTTCTGCTTACTTAAACGCTCTGTCGCGTAGGGTCAAGGCTAGATCCTGGGGTAATGAAGATCGCCAGACCTTACCTACTTTTAGGGTAGGGTAATTGGTCTGGTGCTATGACAACCATGGTTTTTGACGGACCAGCAAATTAGCACAGATTTTGTTAAAGGACCCTTTGAGATCATAGAGAAGACGTCTACTATTGCCTACACTATGAAGTATCCTACTATGGGTCATCTAATCAATTAAGTGCACAAGAATTTTATAAAGAAGCATTACCTGCGCTCTGGGCCTCTAGCCTCTAGTTCCATATAAATCATTTGAGCCCTACTCAACTTTGTTACCTGATGATAGGTCAGGTGAGGTAAATTTTGTATTTGGGTTGACCAACCATCTGCTCACACGATATTTATCTAATAATTATATTTCACTAATGATTAGAGGTAAGATTTAAGGGTGTAGGAGCCTTGAGACTTCAGCCCTCGACTTCATGGAAGTCTTCAAAGTTTTATTGGTTTCATTTAATGCTTTTGATTTGGCACCATAGACACAAAGATACGGTGATTGAATCCCATACCCTCATTGGTTGAAAATCCTCCCCCTTGATTAAGTAATTGTTCTTGGCTCTTGACCTTGGCATTTAAGATCCACTCTGGTTATCTAACTCTACTCTCTATTTTGTTCCTTACGCCAGCATAAAATATTCAATATAAGGAATCCTTTTTTAATATGGAATTCCACCAAAACCTCTAATGAAATCAGTTGATTGTGACTACAATGGAAATCCGCAAAGTCTTAGAGTTTCGCTTAATTAGTATAATTTGGATTATTAGTTTAAAAGTCTTTCACTTTTGAGTGCTGCTTATTATACATAAAATGCACTAATAGAAATGCTAGTAGATGGGCATATCTGGATAACTTATAAGGGTGAAGTTATTTTTCCTACGTTGCTAGAAAAAGCCTAGCAGAATACAATTATCAGAGCGAGCAGTTGAGCCTTTAGAAGTATCTGATACTACATTGTGTTCGCCTATATTATAATAAAGATACCTTTTGCTGAGTAGCGTCATTTTTATAGTTACTTATTAAGGTAGCTGTCCTCAAACAATGCTTTATTAATTTGAGCTTAAATACTTGTGCCTTCAAAATCTGATTCCCAAAGCCAATTTTCACAACCAGGTATTTCATAGATTTTGAAACTTATTAATTAAGCGAATCCTTGGTTTATCAGTACAATCTAAATAGATATATAGTCTCTCAAACTATAGTATACTATTCAACGATTGTTAAAGTGAGATAAATTTCACTAAAAGACAGATGTAGAAGCTAGTACTTGAGAATTAAGTACCATGTGTGAAGCCAAGCGAACAAATAATATATCATGGAAGTACACCATAAATTTGGCCACAGAATGCTACAGAAAACATACAAGCATTATAAGTAGTGATTCTTCTGGGAGGAATGTTGGACGAAATCAGTCAGGGTCTATAGCTCTGTATTGAATCCATTCAATACAAGCCACCTAAAAGAAGCTTAAGTTTTATTGTTTCCCTACAAGTGCATCATTTCACAATATCTCTTTTGACATTATAGACTTTTCCAGTCATTAAATGGGAATATATTTTTTCATCGTTGCAATATATCAATTCACCAAGTGAGTTTATCGAACATTGCAAGTCTAATATAGTAGAAAGAATGATCTAGACGAAGAAACCAATATTAGTCAAAAGACCCTAATCAATTTTTGGTGGAACCCCACAAATTGGTATAAGGTTTTATTAGTAAAACTCTGGAAAATAACACTAGTTGGGCAGTCAGATTGCACCTACCATGCGGCAGAATCAAGGGAGCCATTCGAGTTCCCTTTCCCGTCTTACAATGAATTTAGTTCAACTTACACCTCGGAAATCAGCCCCTTTCATAGGGTTGGAGGGACTTTGCAAGGTGCAAGTAATTTTCTGTCAAATGATTGGGTAAAATATAGCAAAACCTTAATTACAGATCTATAATACCTGTCATCATTCTCCATTGGCTGTTCCATGAAGCAAAGCAAGTCTCAAATGATCCAAAAGGTCAACAGCTCATATTACCTAATTCAGATGCACATAGCTTATAATGAATATCTCATCTGACTTACTTTGAGCCACAAGACAATTTAAATACTAAGCATCCCAATATTGAGAGGTTTGCTTTTACCCCATCACCACACATTATAAAAGCACACAAAAATGCAAATTTTTAGCTTGTTATGCTTTTTATTTTTAATATATGTGGTAAACAAAAAACTTCACATCATTTACTCAAACAGTAGAGAACACTACTTCTCCTGCGGAGTTATTGTTGGAATTTAGGTGCAAACGCACCAGTGAGCACCAAAATAAACCTAAAATCCAACAAGTGGTGCTTACTACAGGGGAGCCTGTACACCACAATAAAACTTTTAAACAAAATGGAGCTTAGTGGGAAATCTACCCCTCATAGCATCCCCGCTTCATCTGAGTTTAAGTTAGTTGCATTGGAACTACAGCTAGCTATTGCATTGTCCCAACTCAAAAGCTCGAATTGTCCCTCTCAAGGACTTTATCGAGCCTCTCCCACCATTCACAAACCCCCTTTCAGGGACAATTTTATCCTGGGTGAGAGAAGTATTGTAACCTTCCTCATTTTATATCAATATGCGATAGAAGAAGAAACTGACCAGCAAAAACTAAAAAATATCCTTCCCTGCTTGAGTCAAGTGTGGCTCAGGAGATAATGGTTCACACTATGGCCACACTTAGCACCTGGGCGGAGGTGAAACAAGTGCTCATTGATGAATTTGGCTCCCTATAGAGTTTACAAAGATAAAAACTGGAACTTATGTTCCTTGGACTGAAAAGAGGGAAAATTGATCCCCTCTTTTGTTGAGCGATTTTATAGTAAAGCTCAACCTCTGTTTCTTGCCAAATTGCTCCTCTAAATGATATAATTGCTGCTATCATGGCTAGCTTGGCGTCTCATTCCCATTTATTAATGCATATCTCTGCAGTCAAGCGCACCTTCTGAACAGTTCATAAAAAAAGGCTCTGCTAGCAGTGGCTGATTTTTATGAACTTGAGCTTATGCAAAGAGCTAAGAGGAGAGAATCATTTCTGACCCCTCCAGACACTTCAATGGCTATCTCTCTCTGGAACCCTGTTTCCGCTGAGATACAGCGACGAGATGCTCCTCCATCATTTGATAATAGCCCAAAACTACTGGCCGTTATGGGGAAGTGCTCCCCTTCGTCTTCAGCTCAAAACACAATTGGTGAAAGCAGTCATCCCTTTGACTTACCCATTTTTTTCTCCAGAGCGGCCTTCCCAAGTGGTTCCAAAGCCTGCTCCTAAGCCTAAACCACTTTCTCTGGTGCCAATTGCCCCTACTAACAATGGGTTAGATGACCAGGTCACGAAAGCTAAACCGCCTGTTTCACAAATGTACACAGCCACTTATTGATCCATAGCTGGCATATTAAAAGCGTCCATCTTCACAACGCTATCTCCTTCGACCTTTCATTCAGATACTCTAGTATGAAACCTTCTATATGCAGCAGCACAAACCCCCTACTATGAAGGTAGAAAATTGAGCTGTGTCAATTTTATCGTCTCCTCACAAAAGTAATAAGGTGGATGAACAACCCCAGGACCTATCATGCCATAAGGGGATACCACAACCTACCTCACCCCCTATGGGATCCCCAACATGTATCAAATAATCCCTCTGATGACAAATATGAAGGGGTTGGTAAAGATGTGTGTCATTATGTTTTAAGAGCCCCAGGTGAAGTGAAGGTATCTAACCAATTAAACCTGGAGAGAGTGGATTTGGCTAAGATCCCCATCAAACTTATCTCCACAAGCGTTAGGGGACTTGAGATTATTGATACTGCCAGTGACGCTGACCAGCTTATTCTCACCTTTATCCGATCTACCCAGTTTGTTTATACCCTGAAGTCAATCCAAGTGAGATACCCTGAAACTGCCAAAATACTTGCCTCTACTCTCCGTCTAAAGGCGGTCCTCGATCTTCCCCCCAACTTGGGTGGAATTTTAACAAAAGTGGAGGTCATCATTAATTAAGTTCAGTTTAGCGCTATCTTTGACACTGTGTCCCTGGTGAACGTGTTGTCAACTAAACTCATTAAAAAGATTAAGTTGGCCTCTGACCTCGACTACACCCAGGAGTTTGGGACGCTGGTCCAGCCAACACCAGAGCTATTAGGGCCTACTCTATTCTGCTTATTCTTTTTGGGAAGATCGCCTTGTCAGCCCCAGTGGTAGCTTTGGCGAACAATACCTATGATTTACTCATTGGTACTCAGTTCATGATCAAATATGAAGGTGTTATTAACTTGAAGCAGGACTATATTTCCTTGTTTAGCTACAAGGTTCCTCTGATTCTAACCAATGATGAGCTTAATAAAAAAGATTATGCTTGCACATTTGAGTTTCCCTCTTCTGATTTATCCCTACATTACACTATAGCAGAATGTCATACAAAGATTTTGCCTCAATCAGTAAACGCCCTATGGGGTATCCCTTTCTATGCCTCTGAAGAGTTAGTAATCAAAAGCAGTTAAACTATGGGTAGTTGACACTAAGATTACCTTACAAATACCCCACAACTTCTTACTGCACATAATCAGAATTGATGAAGTTAGCCTTCTAGAGCCCCGAGTATTGACATGTGTGCTAGACCCAGTTTATCAATGACCTATAAATCTTATTCTGGGGAATCTCACCATGAAGTACGTGATCTTCAAGAAGCATCAGGAGATCAGAAGAGCCATGCTGGTCACTATTGAAAAAATAAAGCAAGTTCATTGTATTGGGTCTATGACGGATATGGGCTTACCTGCTGACCAATCGCTATGTATCTACCTACCATTCACATTTCCAATGAACTAACCTCCGCTGAGTTTAACAAGTTCCACACCTTACTGGAGTCCTATAGCGATATCTTTTCTAACTATGATACTGACTATGGACATATCAAAGGTTGGACGCATACTATTGACATTTTTGATGCCCGTTCCATCCAATCTAAACTCTACCATAAATCAAAAGTTGAGGAGTTAAAGATGCGCAAGGATTGTTGGGACCATCTAGTACTAAAATAAAGATGCGCAAGGATCTAAAACAGTTATTGGACGTTGGGTTGCTGGTACCATCCCAAATTCCTTGGTTGTCCCCGCTTCTCCTGATAAAGAAGAAAAATGGAGGTATTGGGTAGTTATGGACTACCATAAACTGAACAAAATCAGCAAGAAGGATAGTTATTCTATCCACCACATTGACGAAGCCTTATCTTACCCCTTCAGCTCTAACATCTTTTCCGCCATGGACCTGCCTAGTGGTTATTGGTAAATGGATATCTCTCCTCAAGATCAGGAGAAATGCGCTCTTATTTGCAGTGAAGGTCTCTTCTAGCCTACCTGACTACCTCAATGATTATGCAATGCCTCGCAACTTTCTGGAGAGCCATGGGCCATATTTTGCAGTATCTGAAGTTAATTTGTGTCATCTTTTAGCTTGATGACATTACAGTGTATAAAAGACCTTCAACGAACATCTTGATCACATAAAGGAGGAGCTTTAGCACCTATGTGAGGCCAACATCAAGTTAAAGCCCTCAAAGAGCATATTTTTCCAAAGGAAATTACACTTCCTTGGGCACGCAATCTCTCAAGAGGGGATTCAACCCCTCCAAGACAAGGTTGAAACTATAGCCAAAACGCCTGCGCCCAAAACCCTTTATGACATCCAGGTTTTTTGGAGCATGATGGGGTATTATTATCAATTCATCTTCATGTTCGTCCAGCTTAGTGAGACCCTCATCCGCCTCTTTGCTAAAAACACTCCTTTCCATTTAGGTGCCAACAAAAAGCCGCTTTTGAGACTCTGAAGGAGGTATTATAACAACGTCCAATCCTTCGTCACCCTGACTATGGAAAAGCCCTTCATATTGTTCACGGATACCTCTGACTACAGTGTTGGAGCTATCTTGGATCAATTGGATGAGCATGGGGTCGATAATACCATGTCTTACTTTAGCAAAATACTTTCAAAAGCTGAGTGCAACTGCAGCGTCACTGAGAAGGGCTTCCTGGATGTCCTGCTCGCTGTCAAATTTACTGCCCTTTTCTATATGGGACTTCATTTAAAGTAAAATGACCACACCTCATTAAAGTGGTTATAAAATATGAAAAATACCCTTGGGCAGTTGGCTCGCTGGGCTCTTAAGCTCCAGACTACAGTATGATCATTGGCATCGAGCTGGTATGCACCATATAAACGTTGATGGGTTGACGCGGCTACCTGTCCTTCACCTTGTCAATAGTAAAGCAGAGAGGTTGTATGACCTCATAATGACTTCTGATGCAAGGGCTCATGAAGATGAACCAGTACAGAAGATGCTAGCTTGGCACCCCCACAACACAAAGGTGTAGAGTGGAAAACTATATAAGAAAGTAGGAATAAAATTGTTGCCCTATCTACAGCCATCAGAGCGAGTGCCTGTCATCTTGAAGTCTCATAATTATCATGGGTCATGGCGTTATTTGAAAAAACTATGAGTAGTTAAATGAGCGGTACTACTGGGAGGGCATCATGGAAACCATAACTAAAGTCTTGGATGCCTGCCTGACCTGTAAAAAACGATTTAGCTACAATTCTTGGTATCAGTATCAACCTACAACGCCCCAACAACCCTTCCACACTATAAGGTTGGATGTGGTTGGGCTTCTACCCAGACAACTGGGGGAAATCTATATAGCTTGGTTGAAATAGATCATTTCACCAAATGAGTTAAAGCTGTTGCTCTCCCCGCTCAGACTGCTAAAGCCACAGCCACCTTCTTACACTATTATATCTTCACCTGGCATGGGTCCCCAGGTCCTCCTATGAGACGATGGGAAAATTATTACCTCTAGAGTAATGAAGCTTCTTGCCACTTCCATGGGAGCTCAACAACTGTTCTTGGCCCCCTATAACCCATCTACAAATGGGACGTAGAAAGAGTTAATGGAACCCTGGTCTTGATATTTCGCAAAATGGCCAATTTAGACCTTCTCCACTGAGATTTCTATTTACTCAGTGCCCTCATGGCCTACCGGATCAGCTATCACCATATCCTCAAGATGTCCCCTTTCTGTGTGTTGTATGGATGAGAACCTGGGGTAAGGCTCTACTAGCAAAAGACAAATTCACTGACAGAACTGGCCCAAAGCAATCCAAGAAAAAGTTGACCTGGCACATCATCCAACTACAAGCAGAGGCTATGATTAAGTTGGCCAAGACGGTCACTAAAGAAGATTAAGCAGAAAATGAGCTCCGGGATCCTCTCCCCTACTTCCAAGTATCTGACTTGGTGTTGTATTACCACAACCGCATCAGTCCTAGAAGTGAGAAGCCTTGATCTATCTGAGAAGGACCCTTTGTAGTCACATATTAGTGAGGGTATGAGTACTCTATTAAATCCCTCGTTTCTTATTCACTGTCAGTTGGGTCAATGGCCAGTTCTTGCAGATTTATTCACCCCTTAATACTCAGAAGGGGGTAATGTCAGACAATTACAAGTCTGATATTGTAAAAGAGTGTTTCAGATGAAGAAAGCAATATAATTGGCCAAAAGACCCTGGTCAATTTTTTGGTAGAACCCCACAAATTGGGGTACACTTTTTATTAATAAAACTCTGGAATATAACACTAGTTTGGGCAGTTAGATTGCACCAACCATGCGGTTGAATCAAGGGGGCCATTCAGAGTTCCCTTTCCCATCTTACAATAAATTTAGTTCAACTTACACCTCAGAGATCAGCCCTTTTATAGGATTGGAGGGGCCTCACAGGGCACAAATACTTTCTTTCAAATGTTTGGGTAAAATATATCAAAACCTTACTTAACAGATCTATACTACATTTAATCACCCTATATTGGCTGTTCCATTAAGCAAGGAAAGTCTTGAACGATCCAAATGGTCAACAGCCAAAATTACCTAATTTGGATGCACATAGCTTATAATGAATATCTCATCTGACTCACTTTGAGCCTCAAGACAATTTAAATACTAAGCATCCCAATATTGAGAGGGTTTGCTTTTCCCCCTCACCGCATATAATAAAAACACATAAAAATCCAACTTTTTGGTTTATTAGGTTTTTATTTATAATATAATTGTTAAGTAAAGGGTGGTTAGCCTGGCAAGTAAAACTGCTTCCACCCTAGTGCAGGTTTTGAATTCAAAACCTGTACTAGCTAGAAAAAGTCTCAGTGTGGTATATTTGTCCCAAGGTCGACCCAAATCAAATATTTTTGAATATAAGTGTTAACTAAAACCCCTGAATTAACTACTTTGACAGTTGAGAGTACTTTTTCTCCTGCAGTAACCTTTTTGGAATTCAGGTGAAAATGCACCAGCGAGCACTAAAATATACCTAAAATCTAACTGGGTATAAGAAATCGCAGTCAAGGCCTTTACCTCCAAAGTTACTATAATCTTCTTGTACGCCAGGGTATTTACCATGGATTCTCTTGGATACTATTTTCTGATATTTTACATAATTTATCATAGATGTTGTGAGACAACTGATAAAATTATTGAGTCTAAGAAGCGGTTTAACACGCCACAAACACCATTGAGAAATGGAAGCTTGGATTGAGTGAGTGGAACCCTCATGTCATTATTAAAGAAAATTACAGTCAGATACAGTTCAAACGGGACATTTTATTGCCATATGGCATGTTTGCTTATCAGCTGAGCTACCACAGGACTATTTTCGTCAACATATAAAGTTATATATTGACGAGAAGTCGCATTAACAAGCTTGTTATCCAAGTGATGGACGCTGATAAGAAGAATCTACCACCTTTAAGATACCAAGAAGAGTTTTTGGAGGAGTTTGTCAAGATTTAACTTAGCGTCAGTGGTAATACTATAAATTCACTTGGGTTAGTACCAAAGAGAATGACTGTCATGATGAAGCTGCAAATGGATTAGCGGATCATTCCTCAACTGGTGGAATGAGCATAGTTCACCCCACATTGCAGAGATTTAGGCAACCTACCCGCCTCAGATGGGCATGGACAAGCCCACTTTATAGATTTTTGCATATTAAGCAAAATAACTATCATCAGAGAGACAACATGCGAAATATTTTTGCCCTGAAGCTTCAGAGAATTTGGTTAATCAAGATGACAATGTCACTAAGATCCTTATATAAAAAATTGCCGCCTTTTTTATACCTTTGGTGGGATTATAATAATTTGCAATTTGAGGGGGTGGAAGGCGAGTTGGTAGGGCATACGGCTACCAACCTGAAGGTTGCGGGTTCGATTCCTGCCCTTCACACATCGATTGGGGTGCCAGCTGAAGGAAGCTATTGGTGGTTAGTAGGTATAATAACACGAAAACCTTACCCATGACGTAACCAGAAAAATCCGAGTCCCGATCCGGAGGTGAAAAAAACTTACTATGACAGAGTTGACCCTGCTCAGAGTTCATGTCGATAATTTCTTTCTCTATTTTGGTAATGTCCATCCCCTGGTCAGCTTGCCTCAAATAAATATATAATAATTTGCAATTTGCCAATGATGAGATAATGAATCAATCAAATTACCCTAATAGGAACAATTTATGCTTAAGGGTAAATATTACCAAAACCAAAACCAGCCAATTTTGAAAGCCGCTCAAAACACAATCCAAGGTGCATTGTAGGGGCGTCATCTCTTGAACCTAAAGTCAACAAGTGTATTACCAATTTTGGTAAAAAATTTATCAGAAGAACAACTGCCCAAACACCAGAAGCAGGGACAGATGAACGGACCCCTGGACATCCAGATTTATGGGTGATAACCGCGAGAAGGAGCTCACAGATACAACAATTAGCTTAAATGGATGAAGCAAAGAAAGCAACAGTTAGACACCATCTAACTATATAATTTAATTTAATTTTATTCGAGGTGGGCCAACCTGGGGATGATACCGCACCAATTAGGGAAGTGAAGAAAATGGGAGAGGAGGATAAAACCCAGAAAACCTCCACGCACGGCGTATGATAGGCCAGGAACTCCATGGACCGCCTTTGCTATTTGCTATCTCAGTTCAGGGCATTGGCGTGAAAAACCAACACAGTCAAAATCGTCCCCTACCCAAAGTCCATTACCGGGATCAAACTCAGGAGGCAGTGGTAGAGGGTCCATACTCTACCACTGGGGTATCCTCCCCTTGACACCATCTAACTAGGGGATCATGAAAATTCCACATACCACTACCTTAGTTCCTACTTTGTTTTAAAAATGTTTTTATTTCTAATCTTATTTTTTAACTGAAGTATAAAATATTTCTCTTTTTACATTATATAGAAAACCTTTCCACAGAATCTCAGTTATCCTTTTTATTTCACTTATAGTGGTTTAAATGAACTAGTTGCCAGCACCCAGTCTGATTAGCCATCAAGCAGAATATAGTAACCAGCTGTGACTGCTCTATTTGAACAAGAACACTCTATATAGTGGTCCTTGGAGCTGAGCTGCCAATAAAGAGGTTGAATAAATTTCTGTTGAGTCCTTAGGGCCAACATATGTTGACCATTTCAAAGAGTTTTAACCAAAAGTTGCTATGGGTTGTTAACAGTATACCAAAGAGATCAATGCTACAATGGGTTGCATAAGAGGAGAATAAGCTCAATAAGGATGAATGTGTTATAAATGAAGGTTGTATGGTGCCTAGTCTGCGCAGAGTAGACCCTCTAAGCAGCGAGTTGGCCATACATGTTTTCTGAGCTGATTTTGGCAAGCTGACTGTTGTGCTCACTACAGGTGTTATCATCAGGTCCTAGTGAGAATCATGAGAGATCTAATGAGCATTTTTACGATGAAGCAGATATGGAAGTATACTATGGAGAGAATTCCTTTGGGCTCTTGGTGAGGGAGGAATTTACAATCTATTCAATACTCTGTATACTTAAATAGAAATTCACAATCTATGCGGCAATTTTAAGCGCTTCAAAGAGATCACAAAGAGAGCATGATTTGCCTCTCTGCTTATTGTGAGAGGATCCTAACCTATTATAAAACTGTAATCTACCCATTAGAATCTAGAGGAGAAAATTATAACCTCAAAGAAGAGAATTTAGAAACCATCTGCACTTTGAATGAACATGGAGAGTGCTTGGAACAGCATGACAATGATGTTTGGTATAGACAAGAGTATAGACGATTTAAAGGCACAAATGCCTACTATACCAGAATCAACCTCTACTCAACCAGTATACACATGGAAGCACCTATATGGGCCATTCAATAGAATGTCCCACAACTGGTCAGAAATGTTAAACAACCAGCCATGATGCACGCTGACCCTGGAAAAAGGATTATTAACCTCAAGCCATATTTTAAGCCCATGTATACACTTGGATAAGGAACAATTGCTGGTTTCCTCAAGATGTATGAGGACAGCATGGATGGCGCTATCAATCACCAAAAGGCTCACCACGTGCAAGGGTTTATGAGCCATGAGGCTCAAAAGACCTTTAGCGCGAGCCTACAACCTGGACTACTTTTACTAAAGTGAAGAGTATCCTACTTTTCTGAGTTAAGTAGTAGACAAGACGTGCAAAATATTAAGCGAGATTTCCTCCCAATGAATATGGGCAATAATGAATTAGTTGAAAATTTCGCCTCTCACTACTATCTTAAGACTCAATAATTGTGGTTATAGGAACTATGATTTACCTACCGCAAAAACTGTTATGCTGAGTTCATTGGAGATGCATCCCAAGCAAAGATGCAAATGACTCTGTTGGTTAAGAGCGTGACGTCCTCAAAGGCACCTAAGGAAGTCTTTATCAACTTACAAGGGATGTATAAAACTGTATACAGGGCCATGGTCACCCCCCTCGATGAGTTAGCAAGACCATCTATGTCACTAACAATAAGGGTAACAAACTAAAGGATAAGTGTTCCAAACCACCTGAGCGCTTGCCTCATTGAGAATTAACCTGCAATAAGTGCCATTGACCTGGAACTTTTACCAATCTTGTCCATTAATTGCCTTGGAAAAGAAGGAATTAAACCATAAAGAAAATACACCATCGCTGTAAACTGGGTTGATCTCCACACTGAGGGTGAAAACAATCATGAGGATGATGATTCGGCTAGTGAAGGATACCACGTGTTAGGAGCACCTAGCACAGTGGCTGTGCCAGTTAGATTAGGAGTCTACAGCATAGACAGGTCCAAATTGAACAATACTTACCTGGTGCATGCGAATCAGCCTACCAAGGTCATTAACTAAGTTTAGGATAGCAGCTAGTCATGGCTTCCTTTCAAGAACTTGGCATCAGATGGCGAGGATACTTTCAAAGCTACCACAAGCGCTGCAACTTTTAGACAGTTTAAATAATCTGCTACATATGTATTTACCACTTGAAACCCTTTTGGAAAGAGTGTGACTAAAGTGGAAGTAATCATCCAGAAAATGCGTGTCTTAAAGAGTTAGATTACGGTGTCCAGTCAACATCATATCATCTAAGCTCATGAAAAAGCTGAAGTTCATGTTTAGTACTGATTATAATGTGAAGTACTGCACTGTATGACCATACAATACCTGCTCACTAGGACCCTATTAAGCGCTACCCTTATTCTTTGGGCGCATGAACTTAATGGCACTAGCAGTTGTTTCAAACAACAACCACTATGAGTTTTTATATTGGGACGTAGTTTCTTTTAGAGTTTGGAGCGATGATTGATTTAACATCCAGTACCGTGAGCATCTTAAGTTACAAACTTCCGCTGATATCTAAGGATGAAGATGTCAAACCATGGAAACTATTGACGTGCTTTATAAACTTGGATCTGTCTATCTATTTCTTCCACTACACCCTGACTGAGAAGGGTGTGTTCAGTTAACGCCTACTGTTAGTGCAGAAGAAGGGCTTCCATTGAGTGCTAGCAATACTATAGGTTTCTGATCTGGTTATCAACTTCTGATGAATTTTTCAGTTAGTGTGAAGATTCTGACAGATACCATCTTGGAAGTATGCTGCCATGACGAAAGTTGCAAACAAAAAGCCAGAGTACTACCAGGGCTCTATGACACCACCTACTCGGATAATTGAGCATCGTTTTTATAAATATCACTACTCAACCTATAAGCGTTAAAGAAAAATTCAAGTTGTTGCACCGTCCCAATTTTCCCATTGCTGAGATATAGATTCTGTATATGTAGTAGGGAATTTAACTAGGGTTTAGGGATGTGATCCCTAAACAGCAGAAGGAGCTTTACGAGCTGTTGGACGAGTTCAGTGACATCTTCAGTACAGTTCCAATAACTATGGCCTCTGCAAGTGTGAGGTTCACAAGATGGATACCAGTTCCACTATACCATTCAAATCCAAACCTTAACGCCACTCAAAAGCAGATGATGCAGTTTCAGATCAAGAGCTGAACCAGCTAGAAGAAGCAGGGCTAATTATACATTAAAGAGCCTATGGACCTCTCCTTTGTTGCTTGTACACAAAAAGTATAGAACTCATCAAACAATCATGGACTACCGGAATTCAAACAAGATATCTAAGAAGGACTCATACCTGCTACCGCGTATTGATGTTGCTATGAAACGCCTAGGTGGCTTTAAGTACTTTTTGGCGATAGATCTGGCCAGCGGCTACTGGCAGTAGGAGCTCTCGCCAGAAGATCAGGAGAGGTGCACTCTGATTAGTAGTCAGGGGTTGTTCAAGAAAACAAGGGTGATCCAGGGGCTCTGGAACGCCCCTGTTACCTTACCGCTCTTGATGGATGACAATTTCGGTGATCTCAAGTTATTCAGCGTACTTATTTGTCTCAATGACATCACCATATTTAGCTTAACGTTTTAATAGTATCTGCACCACCTTTAAGGGGTCTTTACGCAGCAGAGAGCATCCAATTTAAAAGTCAAAAAGGGTCCAATTGAATCTTTATTAAGAAACAGCTATAGTTTCTTGAGTATAAGATTACCTTTAGCATTATAAGCCTCAAAATGAGAAGGTGAAAGCCATTGTGGCTATGGATCCACCAAGGGTCTTGAGGTATATCCAAGAACTCCTCAAAATTAGGGAATTACTGGCAGTTTATCTCCTATTTTGCAGACTTGAAACCACCCCTTACAATCTGCTCATCAAGAGAATGAGGTTTAAATAGGGCCTGGAACAGTAGCAGGCCTTCACGGAGTTAAGAAAATAATGGTAGAGACGCCATCTTGGCCTATCCTGACTGTTGAATGGTTGATTGGACCTAAATCAATGGCTAATTTAATAGGTGAAAAAATATAATTAGCTGATGCTAAATTTTCTAAGTATCATATAAAAACAATTATATTTATAGATCAAAAATATCCTAGATATATTTGAATCTTGGAATCCGCAGCCTAGCAGTTCCAATTAATAGTATTCAACTAGATGACTTGGGATTGGGGCTTTGTTGGTTAAGTCAGACTTGATAATAGTCTACGTAATGACCTAGAATCTCGGCTTTGTTGGTCAATGTCAAAATTAGTTTCTTATATCAATTGAGTTCTCAATCAAATTAAATACTAATTAATGGTATGAATCACCTTTTTATGTGCTACCATTGCTCGAGAGGAGTGGCAGTTTAGCTATTTTCAGATGCTAAAGAGGAAGTGCTTTGAAATAATTACCAGTAAAACACTGACCACGAGGTCTGAAATGAGCTAATGCAGATCCTCATAGATTTATCGATTCTCTGAAGTCTTCATTGTGATCCACTGGCTAAGTGGCAATGTGAGGTGAGATGTCATGGGTAAGGTGCGGTTAATGTTGAAACCTATAAATTTTCCCTAATTTTAAACAAATACAAACGATCTTTTAGCAAAACAAGTTGATAGTTTGGTATACAGGCTTTATCATTAATACTTTTTTTGTATAAAGTTGAGGATCTTTACTTGGGATTAGGAAGATCAGGGCAGTGAGCCGTTTTACAAGTAAACGACAGGAGAACACAGCCTCAAATTGTCATTTCTAAGGATTTATATCTTAACTACTGTCACCGTATGTTATATTGTTTCCATATAATAGGAGTTCAAAGCTCCAATTTATCTAAAAAGAAGAACCAGACCATTTGAAGTAGGCCAAAACTTCAACATAAACTTCAACAAAATGTTCTATCTTTATATTTGACGCTAGTGACATAGGCTTTAGCGTGATTCTTGCACAAGTGAATAGAGACAGGGTGGATCAACTAATCAAGTACTATTCAAAGGTGTTCATCGAACAGATATGTATTACACATTTACTGAAAGATAGTACTTGGCAGTGTTTTAAGTGGCCAAACACTTCATATCCTACTTGTTGAAGTATAATTTAGGGTAGTAACGGACCATGGGTTGATCTACTGGCTGTGGAACATGAAGGATCCTGACAGACGCCTTGCCCGCTGTGCCATTCTCCTCCAAGACAATGATTTCAAAAACATAAATTTGCAAGAGTCAAACACATAAACGCTAACAGCCTATTATGATTACAAGTGTTCTATTTGCAAGCACCAGAAAGTGATCAGCTATATGGCTTAATTAGGCTACCAGAAGAGGCCTGTCAATGCAAAACAGAGAGGTTAGAACGTTCAGTTTAGATTTTATCAAAGAAACCTGGAAGTCAATGGAAATTTAAAAAAAAAGATTCAGAACAGATGGTACCCCTATATCTAGCCCAGTGACCAAATGGAGTTAGTGATGGAGGTCCATAAGCACGTGGACCATGGAAAAATTCAAAAAACGCTGGCATACCTGAAAGAGAGTTCCTCTTGGAGTTTAGGTCTGACGAAGTTCACTAAGTTTTAAAGTTATGCATACCTTTTGCGAGTTACCACCCACTAGAGAAGTGATATAAGTTTGTGCCAGTTCACCCTACAATTCTCCTCAACAATATATCAATCAATGTAGTAGAACATCGATCCCCTGCCTCCAATGGATCAAAGTTCATCCTAATGGCGATCAAACACTTCACCTAGTTGGTCAAGGTGTCATGAAAACGGAAGAAGAAGTTTAGACCGGCCTGCCAGTCAGGATGATAAGCAGTCAAAAAGCAAGCCAGAATGCCAGAGGCATTGCCACACATATGACCTTGTATGGAGCCAGGAATTGAGGAAACAATAAAACGTTGGTGTAGGGCAATTGTGAATAGCAACCTGATAATGAACCAAATGGAGTTAAACCCAGACTTGGGGGTCTTGCTGCAGGGGGTAGTGCCAAATGTATAGTTTCTACAAGGTCACCAGTGGGTGGGTTCAATTCAACTGAGTAGACAAGGAGGCGGATCCTTGCTCAGAAATGGTGGGTGTAAGGCCACAAGATCCGGTGTATTGATGGCGGATATTCAAAATAATGGGGTTGAATTGTCAGAAGTATCTGGCTCGCTGAATACAGTTGACAATAGTGAGGGCCATAGTAACCATCAGTACTAGTAAAGCCCATCTGTTATAGGGACCAACAGGCCACCATAGTAAATACATCGGGAATTTGGCCAGGAGTATATCAATAAAGTTGAAAAGTGATAGTTTTAGCGGCAAATTTTATTTTAAAGGAAAGTGAAGAAAACTGACCAACAATTTTCTTAGTGCAATGCAACTGATTAAATAATGGTCAACTAATGTGGTAACAAGCAGGGATTGGATCTCTCAAATTCAACCTAACTGGCGAATTATTCAGGGATGGGGGCAGATAAGCTCATTAGGAACTGACATCAAAGAATTTGGCATCAGGCTGAGTCACTGTCAGTTTGACCTCGAACGCCTAAACCAAGGCTCAACTGCATTTCTGACAGTTAGCACAACAGCATCTAGCCCAATGAGAAGCGGAAATCCCCCAGGGCCACTCCACGTAGGGGTGGTCCCAATTGGTTGGGAATGGGTTCAGGATGATTAACCCGCCCATGCCCAGTCACTGGGCTGTTCATTCGTTCAAAAGCGTTGTGCTGGCCACAACTCCCAATTTGCCAGAAGGGAGCTTTGAACTATTGTTGATGGTGTCCGATGTTACTACCTGAATGTCAGGGATGATCCCTGACAATTTTGAGAGGGGGTTAATTTTGATGTTCACACTGTTGGCCGAATCAAAACTGTTGGCGATTCCAACCAATGAATCAACCTTCATCCCTTTTTGACTATGTGGATTCCAATCATCAGGCTTGTTTTCAATCGTTTTTGGACCAATCGACTTCAGTTTGGAAATCTCAGCACAGATTTCCCTAATCTGGCGGACAAGTTCAGCTGAGGTGAGCATGGGCACAGGGGAGGGATATGAAGAGGGAGAGCTGTTACTCAGCGCTCGTCTACCATGTGGGCGAGGTCACCCTAGGTAACGAGGGGTACAGGCATCCTCTATAGTACCTTTTTACTCAGAAACAGGAAGAGAGCCCGATTGACACACAGGGGATGTTCCATGGGACTTACATTACCCTTTCCATTTCCAAGGAAGGGCACCACCACCAGGAAACTGCATGAGGGCCACATTTTTGTGCGCCTTGGGAAACTTGATCGCCATTACAGTTGTTTTTGAAGGGTGGGCTTGTCAGGGTGGAATTTGTGAAACGCCTTGACCAGTTCCATGCAGTTAGCGCAATTGCGGTCTTTAACCCAACTGTTTTCATAGGCCGGATATCCTTTCCAGGCCATGAGATACTGAACGGACCAACAGGACTTGCAGGATGCTAGGATACTTTCCACTTCGGCCTCCTCTGAATTTTCAATAACTATTGGCTCAGGATCCATGGGAACAGTACCCTTAAAAGGTGACAACTGGTAAATGTGGAAGAAAGGGTGCTGTTTTCAATGGGCTTGTAGGCTTAACCAGAACGCACCATTGCCCAAGTCTTCCTCCACCAAATGGGGGACCAAACGCTTACTTGCTAACTTACAAGAGGGTACTTACATTCTCAAATGATGCGTATTGAGCATAACTTAGGAGCCCACTGTTATGTCATGACCTGGGAGTCTCTTACAATCTGCAAACCACTTGTAGTCTTCAATGGCTTTGGTGAGGTGTACTACACTAAGGATTGAGTAGACCTAATATGTTTAGCATGATCCGCGGCAGCTTGGACCTCGGGCCGCAAGCAGGGTCTGACCAAAAAGGAAGGATTATATCCTAGAGTCGCTTCATAAGGAGAAAACCCCGTGGAAGCGTGAGTCCTGTTGTTGTAGGCAAATTGAGTGAGGGGAAGGTCGTTAGCCCAGGTGTCCTGTGCAGCTGCAGCATAGCAACGCAGATACTGTTATAGGACTTGGTTAACTCGCTCAGTCTGTCCATTGGACTGGGGATGATATGTCATGGAGCGACAGAGGGAGATTTTTAAAATAGATAAGGGTTCACTCCAGAACCACGCTGTGAACTGTGAACCATGATCACTGATGGTCTCTTGTGGGAGACCAAACATAGAAAACACATGGCACACAAAGAGACGAGCAGTTCCTCTGACGTAATCATGGAAGATCAGGGAATAAAAAGAGAAAACTTAGTGAAAAGATCCACCACCACCATCACCGCCATAAACCCATTAGATCTGGGGAGTTTGATGATAAAATCCACGGACATAATGTTCATGGACCCTCCGCCTGTTGTAAGGGGTGTAGAAGCCCGTTTCTACCAGAGCGATCTGACTTAGCCCAAGCACAAGTAATGCAATTGGCGATCCAGTCTGGAACTTCCTTAGCTAAACCCGCCCCATTGTAGGTCTGATTGATCAAGTTGATGCATTTTTTATTGCCCAGATGGCCAATTGTGGGGGTCTATGATGCGCACGAAATACCTTGGCTCTGAAGAGAGGGGGAACCCAAATTTGTGACTGAAAATAAATGAGACCCTCCACCAAGGAGTATAGAGAGTGTTTATGATTTTGGAGGGGCAATTGCTCAAATAACTTCACACCTTCAGGGCAGGTCATTAGGCTGGATAAGACCTGAGCAACTAGTGGGGCGTTGGGAACAAGGGCAAT